>JARHVA010000073.1:6625000-6645000 GCA_037957365.1 Torreya grandis | reverse complement strand
GGCATGCAAAAGGGGAACATGATGGTGCAGGTGCATGTGTAAAAATATTTCTTAAAAGAGAGTAGACAAAACACAAGGCAATGTATGAAGATTACATTACAGTACCTAGATCAAATGTTTTTCACTCCATTCAAAGCTCAAATTCAAGTTCATGGACTATTTATACTAGAAATATGGCATGTTTTTGTTTCGTATGTATGGAATTTAATTGGAATGAATGTGAGTCAAAAGAATGGATTGAAAAATATTATTTTAGACTCATATAACCTATAGAGAATATCCATTTAGTCCAACAATAGATGGATCATGAAATGACATCATCAATGGACTTTGACCGCATGTCACCTATTGTATAACTAGGTACAATTTATTCTTTAATTAAATATACAACCTTAGTTAAATATTAGTGATATCTATATTTTTTTCCTAGATGTGTTTACAATTTGATTATACTTTAAATGTAAGGCATGTTTTCATAGTCATTACACATGAAGACAATGATGAGGGAAAATACTAATACTTGTGTCATTGTGTAGAGGCCAAAAATAAATTAACCATAAATGTTATGGATGAGAAGAGATATTTTATCTCATTGGATCCATAATGGTTAAGGGATTCATCTGATAAATTGTAACCTTTATTCCTAGAGCACAACTGAGATCAAACAATGATTGTTATCTCCCTAAAATGCTTATCTCTAAGTGTCCACACAGAGCATTCATTGATTGGGCTAACGAGTTAGAATATACGCCCCCCACTGACCAACTTTTGACCCAATCTAAGAGATTGGGATATGAGAGAGACCTCATTTCCATGTCTCATCTGGATTGAGTTAGAGATAATCCTCTCAGGATTTCCTAGAGTACTCATTCGTGCACATGAAAGAATTGACAATTCATCTCTAGCCCTCATTTTTCTCCTGCAATACTTGGTAGAAGTTCACTATGTTTTGACACTTAGGGAAGAGGAGATTTTATTAAAGAATGCATCTGATCAACTACAACCTTCATTTCGAGGCACGACCAATACTAGAAAATGATGATTTTAGCTATAAAACACCTATTTAAATTTGTCCACATAGATAGTTCATTGATTGAGATAATGAGTCATAACATATGACCCCCACTGACCAAATTTTGTCCCATTCTGAGATATTTAGCTGCGAGAGAAACCTCATTTCTATGTCTCATGTGGCACGATTTAGAGAGAATCCTCCTATAATTTCTAAGAGGACTCATTCATGCACATGTGGGAGCTAACAATTCATATCTATCCCTCGCGGTTATCCTATAATGTGCAATGGAAGTTTGCTCAATTTACACCCTCTAGGATGAGGAGATTATCTTAAGGGAGTGTTCCTTTTATTGTGATCAATATTTCTCTTAATATCCCATTGTACGGTTTTCATCCACTAGCACCAAATTGATAGTGGATTTGATCACATAGTCAATTCTCCACCCCTCAAGTCCTCATCAAAGAGGCTATAGTCTACAATCGCATGGCAAGTCTATCAATAGGTCTTTGTGTTGAACCTTCCCTGCTCATTATGGCATGGATATTTTGATGCTCATTCCTTTGTTGGTTGGGTGAGGACTATTTTTGCATCTAGTTGTGTAAGATAATTTTCAAGATGGTTTAGTGGTTCTAAATCTACTATTGGGGGAGCTCTCTTCTTTAACTAGCATCCATTTCAAGGATGATCCACCATATCCTTCATTTGATATTGTTGCTTATGCTTAATATTTATCATTATTAGCTATATACTTTGAGACGTTTAATATTCAGTCCTAATTTTTTCTCTATTATCATTTATTTTGGGTTGTAAACACCAACTGACCAATCTTTTATTTTAAACCATATTGTACCTTTGTCTCTATATTTATTTTAATAGACGTGTCAATGTGTTTCTAATTCATTTTTACTTTTTTCTAAACTTTATTAATAATTATAATACATAGATATCATTATAATATTATTTTTATGTTATAATTATTTTTAGGTTAAAAATAATGTTATATGTATTTTAAAATGTATAATTATAACTTCTATTTTCAAATTTAAAACTAAAATTGTTTGTGAGGGTGATAACCAATCCATAAACCTACTCTTGAGTAGTTTTCATGGAAATAAGCAATCCATAAACCTGCTCTTGAATAGTTTTCATGGCAAAAACCAGTCCATAAACCTTCTATGGAATAGTTTTCATGGCAATAACCAACACATAAACTTAATCTTAAATAAAAACATAAAGTCCCATCTAAATTTTCTCTTCATATGATTTTCGATTGATTTAAAAAATTAGGTAGACGACACCTTTGGAGGAAAAAATAAAAATAAAAATTGAGCTAAAATGGTTGCACATATCACATGTTCAGAAAATGGAAACTGTACACAAGGAGACTAAGATCACACATACGCCATATTTGTGTACATGTTACGAAAACAACTTATTGAGGCACATATCTCTGTCATAAAATATTGTTCAAGTAGTACTTTTCTTTATGGTTATTGTTCTCACTAAGATCATATAGGGTAGTTATATTGCGCGTAGATCTGCGTACATATTATTAGTACAGCTTGTTGAGGCTCTCAATTTAAAACATTGTTCCAGTCATCATTGTCCTCATCTAGGCGTAATTCATGCCATGGCGAAGTTGAGTCCTGCTGAAAACTTGTACTCAATTCTGTCATCATGCAGCTTATGCTGTTGTTATTTTTAGCATTTTTGTTATCAGAAAAGTCTAGGAGCACGTCTCCCAAGTTCTGTATGTCATGATTATGATCATCATGACCATGGGCAAAGTCATCATAGCTAGAGTTTCCATCATGGGTGGAATTATTGTTTTCTGTTTGGACTCCAGTCATATAAGCAGAGGAAGAATCCTGGGATTTAGACTTTCCTATCCAATCAGCAGAATTATCTTGGTTGTGATTTAATCCATCGGGTTGATCAATGTTCAGATGATGAGAGCTGCAACCAGAGCATAAGGATGAAAATGGGGTGAAGGTTAACTGGAGACTTGTATCAGTCCATGAAAAGGCATGCTCCTGATTACGATCTACTCCGTGTGGGTTCTCTCCATTTTTATTCTTATTTTTAGTGTTATTAGCAATGGCCTCATTCCTGAAGGCCTTCCCTGTTTCTGAATTCCATAGCTTCAAGAAAAAGTCAGTGGGTGCCTTGGCATTGGCTTCCTCAATATCATTTCCCATCAACATACGAAAAGAAGATGAAGACGACAGAGTTGACTCTCTGGAGAGCCTTGCTTCAGCTTCAAGCCTTGCATTTTCCCACTGCGACGTGTGCCTCGTCAGTGACCCTATTGCAGGGATTGTCTCAGATTTGGGTTCATGGGTGGATGGATCTACTCCCATTTGCAACAGCTTTTTCTTCATGTGGGTGTTCCAGAAGTTCTTGATCTCATTGTCGGTTCTCCCTGGCAGCTGGGAAGCTATTGCAGACCATCTGCAAAGTTCAAATATATTAAAAGAAGAGTGCAATTGTTACATTGAAAGATAAAAAACAGTTTTGACAACGGGTGTTTTCAACTGCTTCTACTTTCAGACAATAGTTAAACAAGAGCGCCTTTTGTTACAACTGTTAAATAGTATATGGTTGTAAACAGCATGTCTATAATGAACGTGGGATTCAACACAATTCATGCTGACATACTGTTCGCAATCAATCTTTCAATGATATACCTGTTGCCTAGAATTGCATGCAGCTGAAAAATACTTCTTTCTTCTTCAGGGGCAAATCGACCTCGCTTAATATCTGGTCTTAGGTAATTAGTCCAACGCAGGCGGCAACTCTTCCCACACCTCAAAAGCCCTGTCCACATTCATATTTTATATATTCACAATGTAGATACATAAATTCCCATGTGACATGTTTGAATCTGTCAACTATTTCCCCTCCCTTTGCAGAATTAAGAAAATTGAAAAAATTGTTTTGCCAAGAAGAATCATCGAAATATATAAAACAAGAATCATTTAAAGATATAAAATCTCTCATTTTTTATGTAGACAAAAATTTATTAAAAAAACCCGTTTTTACAAGTAAAGTAGTTTTAAAATATATATATTTAAATTATTAATTGATAATTAACATCGAATAAAATTGACATTATGTAATGGAGAAGTTACATACGGTTTATAATTATTGTTGATGTTACAACCTATTTCTTAAGTTCATCATCAACAATAATACTAATTCTAAGAAGTGACTTAAAATATCAACAACAATTATAATTCGAATCCCAATTTTTCTACTACATAATATTAATATATACTTAAATTAAAATACAAAATATCTCCCAATTCATTACATATTGTGAATATTAATTCAATTTAAATGATTTTTTATATCAGTACGCACTGCAATTTATAAAAATGAAATCAACGCAGTACATATATATTATATACAGACCAGCTTGCTTCGGAAGAGCCCGCCAGCTTCCACAGCCATTTTTCTGAATGTACTCAACAAGAATCTTATCTTCATCAGAGGACCAGGACCCTTTTTTCAGGCCCAATTTTTCGCAGCAAGGGGTTCTACCCATGATTATTTTATTTCTGTTTTTTCCCTAATGCACAAACAAAACAACTAACAGATCAATAAAGTAGGATTTCAGCAGCAGAATGGCACTTACAATTCTTGTCAAGTTTGGCATTCCTATACAGATTGTTACGCAGAAAATGAAGTGTGCGCTGCACATTAAGAGTAATTAACAAGCCAGGCATGACATGGCGTTTTCACATTCAAAAGATTGGGCCAACAATAAACAACCCTAAGTTGGTGTGTGAAAGGCAAATAAATGTTGTACCCAACAGTTGGGGAGTCTCTTTAATGTGTAAAAGTGTCGTTATAGATATACTTTATTTGCAGATCAATATACGTCCACTCTTACTCCACGTACTTTATTTGCAGATCAATATACGTCCACTCTTACTCCACGTACTTTATTTGCAGATCAATATACGTCCACTCTTACTCCACGTAATGGTATAGAATGTTTTGGGCACGTAGTCTATATATATATATATATATGGGTGTACAATGAGACATATAGTTATTGTTGTCCCATTTAGTGTGATTGGTGTCCGTCAGCTTAAAATCTTGGGTCCCCAATTTACCAACCAATTAACAAATGATATTAGATATTATATATTAATATGTATGATTAATTTATTTATATATAAGTTTTTTAATAAGAATAAAATAAAGAAATCATTTAATCGAAACTGTGTATGTGTGTTTATATGTGTGTGTGTGTGTGTGTGTGTGTGTGTATGTATACATATTGGTGTACAATGAGACATTTAGTTATTGTTGTCCCACTTAGTGTGATTGGTGTCCGTCAGCTTAAAACCTTGGGTCCCCGATTTACCAACCGATTAACAAATGATATTGCATATTGCATATTATATATTAATATATAATATGTATGATTAATTTATTTATATATAAGTTTCTTAATAAGAATAAAATAAAGGGATCATTTAATCAAAACACGGTAAGGCAAACAATGAGACCCACCTTGCATGAAAAAGGCATGTAACGACATTTTTAATACATTGCTTGGCTATTAAAATTTACTCCTTTGTAGTTCCATTATGTTAATGAGGACCATGACTACCTTGTTCGCCATTTACATCTTCGATAATTGTTGAATTTATCATTGACAATGGATTTATCCCCTTGAGAATAAGTGTAACAATGCGCTGAAGAAGAATGAGACCACATTGTTAGTGGTTTTCAAGGCACATTTTACAAATTTTTAATATGCAATAGAGAATATATTTGTTTATAAAATGGTTGTGGCAAATTCCTTTTTTTTCATTTTTTACTATGGATTAAGTGGGTTTATAGGGCTAAATTTAGTAATAAGTCTACTAGTTTTGTAGTGGTACCAAAAACAACTCCTAGGTTGAGTAGATTATTTTGATGCTAATGATTTTAAGGTTTTATTGAAAAAATTTCATCGGGCACATGTGTTGGGATCGTGTCACCAAAAGGGTTCACTGTGACAATTAATTTATTGTCTCCTACCTTGGTTCACTTTGCTCCACTTAAGGCTTGCGAAGATTCTCAAGGAAGAGTTTTTTTGCACAAATAGAGTAGTCTATAACTACAACACATGTATTTATTTAACATATTTCAAATTGTTTAATATAAAATAATTTTGAAGGATTAAAATGCTTGATGTTTTATTGCAAAGGGAAGAAGTGATTATATACAATGCAAAGTCAGTTACATAGTTCTATCTACTAGATCGGTAAGTATAGAAGCGATGCTACATAAATGATAACTGAAACCTAACAATGTAATATGTGATTAACTATGCTGACACTCCCCCTTTTATTACATTATTTTTACAAATGTACCCCTAAAACACATCAAAATTCACCTTGCCAAGTGACTTGGTGAGTATATCTACTACTTGTGAATCTATTGGGCAATACTGGAGCTAAATGTGGTGGTTCATAACTTGTTCTCTAATATAGTGGCACTGGACAAAAATGTGTTTGGTCCTCTCATGAAATACTAGATTCTTAACAAGCTTTAACATATCCTAATTGTTGCAGAAAGTAATTGGTGGCTAATCTTAATGAATGTATATGTCAAATAGGATGTGACATAACCAAATTACTTAGTGCACAACTCCTCGTACGACATTATTTTCTTCCTCTATGGATGAGTGCGAAACTACATATTAATTCTTACTAATCCATGAAATCAGTCCAAATTCGAGATGAAAAATATACCCTGAGGTTGATTTCCTATCATCAACAGATCCAACATAGTCTGAATGTGTGTATACTTCCAAGAATAAATTTGAGTTCTTGTATTCCAAACCATAATCAACTATACCTCAGACATATCTCAAAATTTTCTTTACTGCAACTTAGTGACACTTCTTTAGCTCTTGCATGAATCTCGAAAGATAGCTTACAACAAAGCATATGTCTGGTTTTGTATAAGTCAAGTAAATGAGACTCCCAACAAGCTACTTATAGTGAATTCCATCTACTTGAGGTGACTCATGAAATTGAGATAGTTGTAAACGTTTCTCCATCTGATTTGACATTGGTTTACAATTTGTTATCCCATATTTCTCAAGTCCAACATCTTGTCATATTTCATTTATGAGACAAAAATATGATTCCTCTTTTGCCATATCTCCAAACCAAGACAATAATGAAGTAGCCCCAAATTTGTCATGTTGAAGGATTTTTTCAATTCATTCTTTACATCTTTAATGAGATCATCCAAACTTCCTGTGATCACGAGATCATCTATATAAAAAACAAGAATGCCAATCTTTATGCCTACCTTCTTGATATATAAATTTGTATTTGAGGGGTTACAAATGAATCCATGTCGTAATAGATGATTGTCAATCTTAATGTAACATACCCTTGGTGTTTGATTCTAAATACAAACAAGTATGAAAAATTATTAAAAAATAGAACACAAAATTAATAAAAATATCAAAATGCAGAGATACACCATAGACGCCAGAGAAATACCACAAATGACATAAAATATAAAGGCTAATGTAAGCACAACCACATCTTTTATTATTGAAAACATAGGGTTACCAGTGTCACCCTTATGGCCGTATATGTGTCGTGGCATTAAGAATATAAATATAAAATATAATATTTAAAAAAAAATGGTGGGGATTAAGAATTGGAGAAGACTGAAGTGAGTTTGATGTAATTATGTAATTTTTTTGAACCATAATATTTCAAAACTCAAATATTAGGAACGCGACAATTTTGTTTGTTTTAAATTAATAAAAATTATTTATTCATTTGAAAATTATGAAATTTGTTAGAGAGAGATTTTATAAAGAGATTGATAAATATTTTTGATAAAATTGTGTGAAAAAACTTATACAGTTTTACTAGACATTATCAATATAAAATTTATATTTTATGCTACAAGAAATTATATATTTTGATTCAAAATTTATACAAAAGACTGTTATAAAAGGGCAATCATTCAGTGTTTGCACAATTAGGGCACAATAATGATACCCTACTATTACATAAAGCACTCAAGTACAACTATAGGTCAAGTGCGGTTATGGTAGGGCTGTTTATAACCATTGACATGAGAAAAAAGGTGTTTAGTTCTTCTTATATAGACGCTACTTTCCCTACATCTTTTCTAGTTTCAGCCTTACTTGTGATCTTACCCAACCATATATTGTGGAGAAACTATATGATATCCTAGTAATGGAAATTGCTCTTCTAGAAGTAACGGGGTTAATTCTTCTTTTCCAAATTTTATATTTATTTATAGGTTCAATAGTTTTTGGCCTCGATCAAAAAAGTTGCATCAATGGGTTGATGCCACAAGGACTAAAAACCATGTGATTCATTTATGTTGTAAAATATTTTTCATAGTCTAGTTATAAAACATAAGGATTATCAAAGAGTTCTTAAGAAGAGACCTTGGTTTTGGGTATTTTTTTCAATTTTGGTCCCTTAACAATGGTGGTGTCTAAAATACTAGTTTGGTTTCAGCTTTGCAGTCTCCCTCTACCCTTTTGACAGCTATTGATAATACATTTGGAAGATTCATGAAGATGGATTTTGAGTAGTCTATGCAAGCATTGTTTATCTATGCTCGTATTTGTGTCGAGGTTGACCTTAGCAAAGGTCTCCCAGATCAAAACCAACTGAAACATGATAATTCCTATTGGCCTCGAATGTTATATTATGAAAAGACTACTTTAGATGCTATCTATACCACCAAACTACCCATCTATATGGGGCTTGTCCACATCTAGGCAAGCCAAAAAATAAAAATGACTAGTCTAATTCTAAAGGCTAGCAACCGTATGAGCACACTCTTTCAATCGATGTTACGAAAGAGTCTAAAGATGGCACAAGGAATAAAGAAGGTTCATTTTTTTCTTGCCAAATGACATTTATAGATAATGCTACAGGAAGCTATACCAAGAGATCACATAAATTTGAAACTTTAGACTCTGACAAGGACCAACCTCTGTTTAATGCTCAGCATAATCGTGAGCTTCTGATGGTTATTGCTAGTCCGATGGATCTGAGTCATCCAGAGTGTTAGATTGAGGTTGAAAAGAATAATAACAAAAAAGGTCATATTGTGGATATGGGCTTTGTCTTTTATTTTTTTCTCTTGCTGGCCTTTTGGTCTGTTTTGCCTAGTGTGACTTGTTTTTGGGGTGTGATATCTCCATCCGTATTTTTTGTATGACTAGCATTGCACTATAATTTTTTATCAATAAAAGTACTCTTTTCAATTTAAAAAAATTAGTAATAAGAAATTTAGATTTCAAATTCTATGGACAATTATATTATTTTTCAAACAAGTTATTTTTGCAAAGAAATAGAAAGTTAATATATTTTATGGAAATGGAACCAGAAATGGAAAATGTTTTAAGGGACTTACAGAGGGGTTCTATGTTGAGGGTTAGTATCTATATAATTTTGTTAAGTGCACTTCATTGTTTTATCACAAGTTTAAAAAAATATTTGCACCTAAAAATAATAGCAATTATTGTATAGAAAGAAGCTTTTGAGGGGTGGGAAACATAAAAGGTTGAAGATTTGAATTGTTGCTCCTAATTTTTTGGTTGCCAATTATAAGTTTCTATCTAATCAAATTTATTCTCTTTTTTTTAAACTATATTTTTTTTATAAACTATTTTAAGTTTTCTAAGCAGTATTTATTGTGCAATATTTGAAAAATCATGAGCCTCTTAACAAGAAAAAAAGACTCCTATAGTTTCTCAGCAATAACTTTAAAAAAAAATTCAACAGCGTTCAATATGATACCCCTACCTTAGATGGATAGTGATGGAAGGAGGAGCCTTATGATAAAAATCAAATCATCTGTTTAAGGAGTACATGTTCTTCACAATAAAATCAATTTAAGTTTAAAACCCTAAAAAAATAGCAGACATAAAGGAGCAGACAGAGAACTTGATCCCTGCCTACCTAAAATGTTGTTATTCACTGGCATGACACTAGCCACGTAAATGTCTCATTTTACTCCTATATTCTTTTTGTTTGTTGTTTCTGTTTTATGTGTTACACCAGATTAGCTTAACAAAGGTTACATCAGTGCCTTCTGTGTTGCAGATCGGCACTGTTACTTAACACCAGATTAACGTTACAGAAGTAAACATCTCCCTCGTATGAATCAGTGGAAACGGTTTTAATTTCTCTTGCCATTAAAAAAATCACGAGTCCCTCCCACCACAGAAATATTTTTCTGCTTAATCGTTGGATCTGCTCCCACGAATGTGATGGTGCCGTTGTAATCTGTAGATTTCAGCAGCAAAAATGTGAAGCGTAGCAAAGCGATGAATAAATTCTGTGTCTCAGAAATAAAATCCCTGGATCCTCCCACTGGAGGAAAGTGCATATTATTGTACAACATAATTAGATAGTCAAAAACAGCTAGATCTCCAAAAATGTTATATGAAATTAGAAAACAAGCTTTCGGCCTGCCGACGGCATCCACATGCTTCTTCCACAGACCTTTTTGATGTTGTTTAATCTGCACAAGGCTATCAGGCTTAATGAAGTTTATAACACAGTCTTTTACAGTGGACAGAAGCCCGAAAAGTGGATTGAATTGTATTTGGATAGGAAACATCACATTTTAGAATTCCTAATGCAAAGTTCCTTTTTTTTTTGCCATCATAATTATTTAATGTTACGTTCCTGCTGCAATCTGCTGAACTCCATTATATGTAATGGTGTTTAAGAGAAATTAGATAGAGGTCATATCAATCTTGGATTTGGGCGATCATAGAAACTTATTATATATGGAGGGAATTAAAGGATTTTGTAATTTTTAGTGTCATTAGCGCGCTTTTTTTTTTTTTTTTTTGATTTTGAGTCTAAGGTGTTTTATTTCCGAAAGGTTTGAATGAATTGGTGGAGCGAAAATCATTTTTATTTTACTTTAAAATTGAAATCATGTACGAATAATATTATTTTAGAATTATTAGTTATCAAATTTGTCATGTTGTGAGTGAAAATGTTGATAAAATAATGTATTGAATAGTTTCAAAATTGAAAACAAATATGTAATGGTCTAAATAATTGTAGAGGTCTTCTCCGAAATGCTTTGCTGGCTACAGAAATTCTTTCCTGCCTGAGCAGGATTCAAATTTTCACCACCACTCCCATGGCTCAAAGCCGTAGGTTCCACTCCAGCTAGCGATTTCAATGCAGGACTCGCTAGCCGTTTCAACATAGGATGCTCAGTGCCTTCCATTAACTCCTAGTCTCCATGCTATTGGAGGGTCAAATGCTTGCCCACTCTCCTCTTTATAGCCTATCTCGAGCTGTTCTCTCCATCAAGTCGGTGCCCAACCACTCTGGGCTCTCCTGGTGTTTACTCTATATCCTCGGTAGACAGATCCAACTCTTCTCTTTTCGGTGCTTCATCCTCTCAATCCAATGGTATTTAAGAGGAGAAGGGTTTTTTGTATGAAAATCCTCCTATTCTGC
Source organism: Torreya grandis (assembly GCA_037957365.1). Taxonomy (NCBI): domain Eukaryota; kingdom Viridiplantae; phylum Streptophyta; class Pinopsida; order Cupressales; family Taxaceae; genus Torreya; species Torreya grandis. The sequence goes on along the minus strand of JARHVA010000073.1, from coordinate 6,633,480 downwards.
ATGAGATGCCAAATCCAGATCTTGTTCCCTCAATGGACAAGGGTTTCAGCTTCAAGGGATTGGAAGACACCATTGTTTCAAAACCTAAATCTTTTACTGAAGCAACCTCCAAACCATTGTTCAGATCTATGCCCAAGGCTCTCAGCCCTACTTCCTCTGCTATTGTGGTGGCCTTTGTTGGGGAGGTGACCAAGAAAGTGCTTTATGATGAATTTTTCTTCACAACCCATGGCATCATCTCCAAATTCACAAATCTTTGGCCTAAACTTCAAGACCTCCATGCCTGGATCTCAAAAAATTGACAACCCCTATTACAAGGTAGACTTGAGGTTTACCTAGGGATAAGAGTTTTTTATTGTTGCAAGGCCAAGGATTTGATTCAAAACCAATTCTGGAGCTTGAATCTCCATCCTTTGATCATGAAACCTTGGTCCCCCCTTTTAATCCCCTTACAAAACCCCTGAATGAAAGACCTATCTGGATTCACCTTCCTTACTTCCCTTTCTAGTTCTAGTCTGAACCCAACTTCAAAGCCATAAGTAACTTCCTGGGTAAATTCTTGCAAACCCACCCAAATATTACTATTTTTTTACATACCACCTTCACCACAATATTGGTCAATGTTGATACCTCAAAGGATCTACCAAAAAAAAATTGTTCTGCAAGTAGGCGACCATTCTTGGTCCCAACCTCTTGACTACGAAAGCTTTTTATTCCATTTTTGAAGTTGATTTAATACAAGTCACTTGACTAAAGACTACAAGCTTCATAGAAAAAATAAGGAATCTTCTTGGTGGTCATATTTCTACCCTAACCATCTCACTGTAAATGCCCTTAAATTTGAGAATGATGATTCAGATTCATCTCCAGATGAGCTTAATCCCCCTAGCATAAACCGTGTCGATCCCTAAGTTTCAAAGGGGGAGCATAAGGTAGACCCTCCAATTTCAGAAATGAATATGCCATTTATGGTTGTGAAAACCCCTATTGCTAAGGATGTTATTACCTTCTCTACAACATCAAGTGCAGAACCATTGGTGTTGGCTTTAGTGGTAGTTAAATCTCAGCCCTAAGAATCTATTTAAATTCTAATACCTCTAGCCTCAGGTTCTATGGAAGATGAGCGGGAGTGGACTAAAGTATAGAAGAAGAAAAGTGGTAGAAGATAGCAGTCCAGCATGATCCTCCATTTGAAGAGGTTCCACAAAAAGTACAAGGTGTGATTCATTTAGCGGTGGAGAGTAGTAGAACATGTAAGGGTTGTTATACATGCAATCTATTTGGACCAACTTGGATCTCATGGGAGAGCTTCTATTTCGGTTAAGTTTGGTAGAAACTTCATGAAAGTTTCTTGGGTAAATCTTTCTATTCTTCTTCAGTGTTTGGTGGAAGTCTTTATTGAGGGCGATCTTGGCTACCCATTCAATTGCCATTGGTAGAGGTATTCTATTTAAGCTTCATTTTTTAATACTTTTATTCTCTCTTGTGTAGAAGGTTACAGGGCCTTTTGATCCCATATTTAACCAATCTAATAAAATAAATTGTATTTACCTATAATATCAAAGATAAAATATACAAAAAAATTCTCAATTCTAATTAATGCACCACACTTCTATTGTGCACAACTTTATTAACTAAATAATGCTTAAAACAATCCTTTTACAAGATAATTTGCATAATAATTTATTTAAAATAATATAAAGTAAATAATAAATTTTACTTGATAACTAAGTAATCTATAATCATATTTATAAAATTACTAAGGTAAGTTAAAAAAGACTAAAGATAAATTAAAGAGAACTAAGAGTACTGCTAACACTAACTGATAATTTTTTGATCATCATGAAAGAAGGAACTATCAATTGACTATAACAAACTATAATTATATAAAATTGGAATCGAAAATTTCATATAAAATATAAATGCACTTCTATTTTAGTTAACTAATACTAAAAGCATGCCCCAGAACTTGGGAACTCTTCAAGTACCTAGATAATGAGCTTGAGTTACCTAACAGTGTCAACTATTTTTTAATAAATGATTATAAAATATACAAAAGTAACCAAAAAATTATTAGAGATCATAAATAAATTAAATAACCTTTCAAAACACCTAAAAAATCAAAATATACTAAGTCTAATAATATATTTTAAGTGCCCATATTGACATCATACTTAACATTCCTATATTTGATGTAAAGAGGTGAGATTCTTATTGTATTCTTGAGTTTTACATGAATATTATTTATAAATATCCACCATATTTAATATGTGCAAGTTGATGTTATGTTTATATATTTATTTCTAGTAGAGGATAATATAATTGTGTAATAAATATTTGAAGACCAAGAAATTAACCCACTTCTAAATATGAAGCAATACCCAAAAATTTACTTCTTGTCATCAAGACATCATCTTGAATATAAATTGTGTATCCAATGAAACATAAAAATTATGCTAGTCTAGAATGAATACTTTGATTATAAGTACCTTTTACATATATAAAAATTCTCTTTACTAGCTACAACTGTTTGATTGTCAATTTTCCAATAATACTAGAAATTAGTGAAACCTCATAACTGATATCAAATCTTGTCACAGTGAAATACATCAAATCTCCCACCCTACTAAATATTCTCATAATCTAAAAGAATTATATCTTCTATCAAAAAAAATTATCTACTTGTAATTAGATTATCTATAGCCTTCAAATCTTGAAGATTGTATTTCTTCAACATGCCCTAGATATATTTGACTTGAAAAAATAAATACTTCAGCTTTATTTTGATATAAATTCATACCAAGAAAATACTTCATAATTCTAAGACTAGTCATCTCAAATTATGATTTCATAAATTTATTAAATCTATTCAACATCTCCATAGAGTTTACTATAAATATCAAGTCATCTCCATATAGACAAACATATAAAACACTATATTTCAATACTTGTATGTATAGAGTTAGTTCATTTCAACTTATTAAATTTTTTTGATCCAATAACCAGCTATAAATTATTTAGAACCAAGTCTTTGGAGCTTGATTTAGCCTATAAAGAGCCTTCTTTAGCTTAATTACCCAAAAAAATTTACCGTTTACTTCAAAATATCATGGCTTCCCCACTTATAATTTTTATTTAATTACTTTATTAGTGAATACACTTGTATCATACATTTGATAAATTTTCATCCTTTATGAGAAAATACGACCAACATTTTTTTTATAGTATTTTGATGTGCCACATGATCATACATTTCCTCACAATTAACCCCATATGTTTGTGTAAATCATTTTACAAATAATCAAATTTTTATCTTATTAAATGTTACATGATTTTGACTTTGGTCTTGTAGACCCACTTTGTACCAATGACACATTTATTCAAATTATTTAATAAAATAAAAATCATGTTGGCTTGAACTTTCACTGTAACTAAAACATCGTTATTTATTTGCTTATTGATCCATATTGAAAAATTTATATTCATATGATACACATCTTTAAGAACTTATATATGAATGCACTTCAAAGTGTTTTCTAGTTAGAGATATTGATGCTTCCTCTTAAAACCACTTCACCCATCCATAGTGACTTAGAATATAAGCAAACTTAGTTTAACATAGTGAGTGAAGTTTAGGTAAAATCACTATAAATTATTAATCTATGATCATTAACACCAATGTTCAATTTAAAACTCTCGATGTTAGATCACCCTACCTTAAGTATAAGTTTTGAAATTTTACAGAGTTAATTTAAATCGATTCTTTAACAAAAACATATTTTAAGTAGAAATAGAAGGGGGATTAAAGAGAGATGCAAGTTCAATTTTTTTGATAACTCAATAATGTGGCAGGAAGGTGCTAACAAGATCTGGTTTATCATGCAATATTAATTAATAATGATCATTAATTACATGTAGTTTTATTCTTGGTTTTGTTGAGAATTATAAATGTTAGTAGTGGAAGATATTACTAGAAACCTTAGAAATAAATTTGGTTAAAACATGCCATACTTACTGTGCGGTCCCATGGAATAGGAAACTACATCTATTTCAATGGCATTGACATTCCCATGTATATATAATAATTCAAAAACTAAAAGAAAAATAATTATTGGCTAAAAAAAATATATCAATAACTATTTAGGGATATCATTTTATGTCATAGGTAGTGGTGTGGGATGTTGAATTTCAATACTCAAACATTATTTTTCTACCCCGTAGCAACCTGCATGAGGTGGAATGTTATTGATAATGCAAAATAAAAATCTTATTTTTTCTTTACAAGGAAAATTAAGGAATCACATAGGACCATATTACTAAAAAAAGATTACATTTTTACTTTGTAGCACTTACTGAAAGAATTTAGTTTGCCCCTTTCATGGGACTATGATATTAGTCAACGTGGAATTGAACCCAGCTGTTAATTTTGTGACAATTTTGATTAGTTTGTTTTCTTGGACATATAATTCCCTTTGATTATGTGAGATGTTTTTTATTAACACACAAATTTAATGAAATTTTCAATGTAATAAAAAATAACATTATATTGTCGATAGGCCTATTATTATTATTATTATTATTATTATTATTATTATTATTATTATTATTATTATTATTATTATTATTAAATAAAAACGACTGTTACAACAAGAATAAGATCTATGAAACATGAAGATAAAAAAGGAGACATAAATTATAATGCCAGAACCATTACAATTTCAACATTAAATTCATCTAATCATTTTCAACCTTTCTAATTTATTTTTCTAATTTTATCATTTTTTGTGTTAAGTCAATATTGTAGATGAGATCTCTCTGGATTATCCTAAAAATAGTATGTAAATGAAAATAAGGGCTAGATTAAAACTTTTGAATTGAAAATACAAAAGGAATATAAGAGTTATTAAACACAACAGTGGATCTATTCTTCCATAATTTGCTAATAATCAATTGCCTAAGGGATTCAAAAATCACATTATGATAAATTTTAAAGCCTAGAAGAGCTTGTTTTTAAGATAAAAAGTGTTCAAAAATATCAAGGAAGTCATTATGCACAACAATACATTTTATTGTATCAAAACTACATCTCTAAAACATATGAATGATAGACTCAAAAAGATTTCCAATTAGACATTTAAGAGGGTTGATGGTAATAAATCATATGTTATCAGTTTCAATATGTAGTTTTTAAAATACAATCTTTGATGATATGATTTAGGCCATGACATCAGGTTTGGAATCTAAATAATAACTCAAACGTGCACCCATTTAACTTCTATAATTTTGCATTTCCACTTCAAATCAGGGCTTTATCCCAAATAACAACCTTGGAACGATTTTCTGATAAACACATTTGAGTGGTAAGTGATAAATCCTAAAACTATTAAGCCGCCTCTAATCCTATAGAAAATGTAATTGAATTAAAGTGGACATCTTAATAAGTAATGAGTTTTCCACAAGTTGTAGAATTTCATTAATAACAACCATTTTTGAGTTCTATAGGCAAAAATATCATTTAAAAGTGACCAGTGTTTCCATTGATAGCAATATAAGTGAAATAAATCTCTAAATTACCATATGCCTTTATTAAACACGTGTTTTCATTTTAGATTAGAGTGAAGAACAAGGGTAATCACATTAGTTAGAACATGTCTATTCTACCAAACCAAAAAAGTTAAAAAACTAAGACTAGATTTACCTTTCCACTCCAACAATTGAGAATTTTCTTGCCAAAATATCCACATACTATTAAGTGTCAGAGTGGGGTTCACACTTTAGGATCAACTGGATAGGATCAAATTCATGGAAAAACCTATATGGAGTGGTGAGACCATAAAAATAATCTAAAGGAAGAATCTTATCTTCACAAAGATAAAATTATATTAATGAGCATTAGCTAAAAAAATACATAGATAGGTACATTATAAAGGTGAAAGACATATTTCACAACATCTTCATGCATTTGGTATTATCTTCTCCAATGAATTTTTTAAAACCTAAACAAGCCAACTAGACTATGTAGGTAAAACCATATAGTGGGACAAAGACTAGACTAACAATCCCCTTAAGCATAGTTTATGTGGGGTAGAATAATTCTGTCCTAAAAAAAGGTTTGATGAGGTAATCAAGTATATATAGATGATCCACAAGAGAAAGGAGAAGTGAAAATTGCCTAAACCCCAAGAATAGCATGTATATGAAGATACTTATTCTTAATTAAGGGTTAGGTGGATATATCAACAATTTTATCCATTGTTTGGATGTACCAGAGATCAATGACTTGCTCATGGATAAGATCCCAAATGAAATGCATGTGAATATATACATGCTTTGTCCATTTATTGAGGATTATATTCTTAAAAATATGGATTGTGCTTTAGTTTTCCTAGATGATGATTATTTGTTGTTGAAACTAGATTCCAAACTTAGTTAGAATCCCCTAAAGTGAAATAGACTTAGTGGAAGCATGAAAAGCTCCTATGTACTATGTCTCAATAGAAAATAATGCAATAGTATTTTGTTTCTTTATTAACTAACTAATCAGACCTAAATCGAGGGAAAAACTATAGCATGAAGTAGACTTATGATTCTTGATGTCACCATCCTAATATGAATTTATAAAACCAATAAAGTTGATGTCAATGTCTAATCTATAATGAATACCAAAACTATGAGCATCATGAATGTAGGGGAGAATCGACTTAGATGCTTTATGTTGCAACTCATGTGGTTCATGCATGAAATTGGAGACCATGACCATTACATATGAAATATTAGATCTAGTGTGCATAAATTAGATGAGACTACTAACACATTGTTGATATGATATAAAATCAACCAAAGGAGATGGAAAAACAATGTCAAGCTTCACACCAGATAGAAAATGACTTAGATTTGGGTTACAATCAACCATGTTAAGTTGTGCAAGGAAATTAAGAGCATACTTATATTGTACAATAGTGATCCTAGAGTCATACTGATAAATTTTAATCACAAGAAAGTAATACAACAAACCCATGTTAGTCATTAGGAACCTATAAAAAATATAGTTTTTGCTAATATGATGGTGGATGAAGAATTCCCTATGATTATTAGGTCATATACATAGAGAACCAAAATCAATAGTGAGTCATCTTACCACAAAATATAGACATTTAGATCAGTATGGCATTAGGTAAACCAAACCAAAATAAGAAATGAGTCCATATTGGCATACAAAGTGTTACAAGCTTGTTTGAGGCTATAGATAGATTTATGAAGTTTTCAAACTAAGAAGGAATTTTCCATAAATCCTTGTGGTTACTCTATGTATATTTTCTCTTTAAGGTCACTATAAAGAAAGACACTCTTCACATCTATCTGATGAACATCCCAATGATGTTTTGTGTCAATAGTGATAGTGAGTCAGATTGAGTTTATTTTAGAAACTAGGGAGAATGTCTCAATATAGTTAATGTCAAGTACCTCAGAAAACACTTTTCTACCAAATATGATTTGAAATTGTCTATAAACACATTTTCTACAATTTTTTTGGTAAATCCACCTATATCAAACAAGTTTTCTTCCCTTAAGAAGAGGGACTAAATCCCAAGTGTTATTCATGTTTACCATTTTGACCACAAATCAAAATGAGTCAACCCTCTATAGTATAAATATAGATATAGAGGTCTAGTATAATGTCATAGATTGTAATTATTTAAGTATTAGTAATAAATTATTGAAGTTATGATAAATTATTTAAGTATACTTCAAATAGTCGTCGATGAAAGTAAGCATGTATTTAGTCATATTTAATGAAGGTTTTAGGAATAGACCAGCAATGTCACTATGGAAAATATTCAATACTTTTTTAAATTTTCATGATTTACCCTTATTACACTTCTCCTTGGGATGCTCACTAAGTATGCAACTTTAGAAAACTCTATTATAAAAATTGACTTGTGGAAACTTTGAAACAATGATATGATGATTGAATTAATTTAGGTAGTGATAGATGATATAGGCATGAATCACTCATGCCATAATTTACTCACCCCACCTAAATTAGTGAGCAATGTCATAGAGGGTTGATCAGGTGAAAAATGTAATAAAGTATACAGTTGTGATTGGTGATTTGGTTTCCTAAGTACAACAATGAAGTCACTTTTAGCTTCCCTAATAACTATAGAATTAGGTGTGAACACAACTTTCTTACCCGAACTAATGTGGGTGATCTAATAAATAGAAAGGAGATTGGTGGATAAAGAGGGAACACAAAACATCGTGAAATGTCTCATCATTAGCTTCAATGTATCTACTCCCATTAACTTATGTACAAGTATCTTCACCCAAAAAGATGGAATGTATAAAACAAGCATCCAAGGATGAGAACATGTCATGTGATTAAACCATGTGGTGCAAGGATCCGAAGTTAATAAACTCATATTGAATGTTCAGATGTAACTACAACAAGTTCTTTACCATTCTTACTATCTTTGGCC
>JARHVA010000073.1:6567500-6620000 GCA_037957365.1 Torreya grandis | reverse complement strand
ATAATCATACACTTACCCAATCTCTAAGTTAACAATATCTTTCACTATGGTATTGGATAGTTTGTTGCTTCATGAATTCTTGTGCCACTGATAAGTTATCTATGAAACTAGAGAGTACCTCTTAATAGTGTTGAATGTATTATTAAAATTATCAAAACTTTATCCAGACCCTTAAAGATGAGGTGATTGAAGTTTGATGATACCCATGTAGTGCAAACAATGGAGACATTTTGAATGAGATATGGAAAGAAGTTTTATACCACCATTCAGCTACTTGGAGACATTGAACCCAAATCTACTATTTATATGAAGTAAAAAAACAAATATAACACTCCAAACACTATTTTACCACCTTATGTTCTCACTATATTGGTGATGATATGATGAGATATGAGCTATTTGAGTACCCAAAATGAGAATAACTCAATCCAAAAATTACTAGTAAATAAAGCATCACGATCACTTATTAATATCTTTGGGGTCCCATGCAACTTATGAAATGCATCCATATTTTTTCTATTTGAGAAGCATTAACCTCTGCAAGAAACTTATATTTAATAGTATACATACCGTATAGAAGATTGAAAATCAAGTTAGTCAAACATTAGTCCATAAATAATGAAAAATGCATAAAGAACTAACTAACTAAGCCCATCTATTCCTATGGGAATTACAAAGGATAGCAAGAAAAAAATTAAAAAAAGAACATCATATTAACTTTCCAAATGGATTCACCATACATATGTGGCTCAAAATCATGTTGTCCCTTGATCAATCATCCTTGTCTTTGTCAACAAAGGTGTCAAACTCCTCCAATGTCTCAAGAACACTCCATAAAACCTAGGCTCATGATTCTAAATCATTAAACTAGCTTATTAATGAATCTTACAAACAAAATCAATTATCAAATGCAAAGGATTGTGGAAATAATTTAACATTATAACTTTGTAATATTCAAGCTTAAAATTCATGTCCATGGCGTCTCTATTTATAGATTTTTGAGATTGGTCAGTCTCAACCATGACCATCCATCTAAATATTGAGATGTGTGGCCATGGATAATTTTAATATTTAGAATTAAATCCATAATTATCTTCATCATGACCTCAGAAGAAGGGGAATTGAATAGGTGTGGGAGGCATTAACTGGGCATGGATGACCCATAATCTTGATATTTGTGGCATTTATGGCCTAGGGATGCCTTCCCAAGAAATGATGTCACCTGTTGATGCAGTTAATAAGAAACAATTTTCAAAAACTCTCATGAAAACTTCACTTAAGCTCTTGATTTAGACTAAATAGCCTTAAACAAGGTTAATCAATATTTGTGCAATTATTTGAAAATTGGCCCTCAATTAATCAAAATAGTCAGAAAGCCATATTACTAAGTTGTAATTTGACTTGGCAAGAATTAGAAGGTGACGTTAAATGCGTTGGAACCATATTTCCATTTAGGATGTTTTCAACATAAAATAACAAAAGTATGTGGTGTGTACCAACAAATTTGTATGAAACAAGTGATTTGGAGTTTAAAAGGTGAAATCATCATTTTGACTTAAAATGAAATGATCAAAGTTAGCTGACCCATAATTTACATTGCCCCATTTAGGGATACTTTGACCTAAATTGGAATGTTTAAATTGCAAGTTTGAACCATTTAGCATGATTTATGGATTTTCATTTAAAATGTGCATTTGAGTGTAATTTGATTAAGATTGACAATTTCAACACAAATGGTGTTAGGAATTAGATGTATACATTTTGCCCTTATTTGAGAAGGCGTAGCGAGACATTCAAGTGAATAAACATCTTTTTAAAGAAAAGAGTTGTCAAGAATAAATTGGAATATACTAATGATGCCCCCTTGAGAGGACGTACTAGGATGAAAGAGAAGGATGGACTCTCAAAAAGAGAGAGAAAGTGGGAGGTTAACCCATGGAAAAGATCATATCCAGATGAGCTAATGCTTGAACATTTGATTACCATAAATGATCAAAATATAATGAGAGGTATAATAGGCCCCAAAGATGAGGGGAATAGAAAATATACAATCCATAAATGTAAGGGACACACTATAAATGTACCCAATTTGAGAGTATAAGTTGTGTCGTTATGACATTGATCAATCTCAAGATAAGTTGCACACTAAAATATTGCCATCGTGGGAATTAGTGTGGAGAGCTTGGAATTAGAGGAAAAGAGAGAGTGTTATGCTTTAAGAAGATAAGTACCACTAGAATTGGGTCTCTAAAGAGAAGATAATAAGAAGTACTCTAGCACAACAAATGTGATCATGATAAAATAGTTTTTCCCTAGTAGGGAAAATTTTGATCATTGATAAAGAATAAAGAATGATTTTTCCCCTATAGAGATGCTTTGATTGAAACATAGTTTAGATGTTGGGCCCTAGCATGGGTAATTGGCAAGGAAAAATAACTCAAGGATATAACTAAAAAGATAGGTTAAAGTAAGCGAGCACAAACGTACATACGATGGTGTAATGGCTTAGAAATTCATATAACACCTAGCATATGAGAATGCAAAAAGTAATGAGAGAGATGAAAATAAGAATAGAGATAGTTGAGCTAACCTCAATAGAAATTGAGCACTGCTTACATAGTTCCATAGACTCATGTTCCAACATGAACTTTAGGCCAATGTAGTTCACCCAAGTTTGGGAGAGAATGGATTGAGGAATGATAAAAAATGACCAAGAATTGATTAGACTCATAATATATTCAAAGATATGCATGTCTAAGCATAGATTTGAGTGATAAAATGCATGTTACCTAGAAGCCTAATTCCATATCATGAGCCTAGGTTTTACAAAGTGTTCTTGAGAATCATTCATTGGAGTTGTTGTTGATGTTAAGACTTTGAGACCTGAGCATAAAGTGCTTGCTATATAAAAATGAATTAAGCATCATAAGTATGAATAACTTAGAATGATATAAGATTATAATAATGCTAAGCCAGTTCAAATGTGAATACCTATAACTAAGGATAATGGTAAAACAATGACCAAAACCAGAGTTACAATGATTTAGATTTAAACAAAAAAAAAAAAGAAAAAGATAAACATAAACATAAATGAACCTATCTTTAAATCAATAAATGATCTCAAGTAGGAACAAAAATGTTTTCAAAAAAAAGGCAAGAATGTCTTAATGACATGAGATCAAGATCTGAATAATTAAGATCCATGTGGACCATCAAGGCATTCTTGAACACAAAAGAGAAAATTAAATTCAAATAGAAAAACAAAACACCAACAACAATCAAATAAACAAAATGGTCCAAGAACACTGTAATAACATAGGATCAAGATATAAATAATTGAGATCCATGTGAATCATCAAGATGTTCTGAAACACAAAAAAGATATGAAAAAAATAATCAATGAAACACAAGACCAAGATGAGACAAGAAATAATAAAAAGAGAAAAGGAGAAGAAATAAAAGGAGAGGTGTGAAAGCACAATAAAACACTAAGAGAACACAACAAAACACTAAGAAAACTCAAATAAACACACACAAATAAAAAGCAAGTTATTGTGGTTTAAAGACAAATGTTCATGCATGTGTGGTAGAGGCATTACTTTCTACCACGTAATAATAAAGAAAAATGACAGGACAATTATTCCCTAATTAAATAGGAATAATGATAGAAGAAATGGGGGAAGAGAAGAAAAGGAAGGGGTTGGCCGAGCTAACTCCAAATTTATAAGACAAGTGGATGCTGCCTACATAGTTCCATGGATGCATGTTCTAACATGAACTTCAAGCCAAATGTAGTTCTCCTAAGAAATGGGATAGAATAAAATGATGATCAGACTAGCATGATTAATGCTATAGAAGAAATGGAAGATATGATAAACAAACAAGAATGGTCTGGCAGACGAGATGCTGATGAGATGAGAAAGAATGGCATTACAAAACATCAAGTGCAAGGGACAAGATGAAATGAATTGGTGTTTTTGTGCTTTCAAAATGGCAAGAGAGTAGCATGGTCAAATGATAATCTATAAATGTATAGAAGTGTGAGACAATGTTTTTGTTCTTTTGTGGATCATGTTCTAATGTTTTTGGTATTTTCAAAGTATTTATAATGTTTTTGGTGTTTTTAGGATAAAATATGCACAAGGTGGGACCATTTAGTCAATGAGATGCATGTCCTGAGAGTAGAGGTTCTAATAAGATAGCTAGGCTAGCTGCAATGGCCCATGCTCACAAATCAGTTAGAGTGAGGATCTTGATAAAACAATAAAGTGCAACAAATGTGATATAGAATAATGTGCATCCTGAAGCAAAAAAGAAGTATCAACATTCACATTTTTATAACAGTGTAGCAACAGTCTAGAACTAAGAAGATGTTTCTATTCACTTGTCTGAAGCTACAAAATACCATCCTAGTTTAACTACTTTGTAGAACTGCTACTGATAACGTTCATAATGTTCATGAGACATAATCAAGATCATAATTGGTTAAGGGATAAAAAGTGTTCAAGCTTATAACATGCCTTAGACATAACAAATATTATGATTTTCAAAGAGATTAATCCAGAATGGGATGAAGAATGCATTTAGAGTGCCAAGGATTCAAAGCCTTTACTATCTAGAATCATGAAAAGTGGACCAAGGTAGTATAAAATGCATTAAAGGTAAGATAAAAGGGTGGGATAAAATTATGATAGCACAAGTTGCCATCATGTCTGGGGTCTTGTAGAAAATGGTTCAAAGATTTTCATGCATAGAACCTCTTAAGGTGTATGATGTTCATGGGCTCTAAAAGTTCTTCACCATTAGGTTTAGCTAATTGATATGCTCTTGATCCATAGTTTGTTGTGACAATATATGGTCTTAACCAATTAGGCTGAAACTTGCCTTTCTTTTTAGGTTTAGCATTCATATTATTCTGGTTTTCTTTCAAAACTAAGTCACCAATCTCAAATTCTTGAGGGAGAATGTATTTGTTGTAGCTTCTCCATAATCTGTTCTGATAGACTTGTAATTTTTTTAAGGCAACCAAATGCTTACCATCAAGAAGCTCTAGTTCATGTAGTTGTGAGTCTTTATAGTCTTCATTATCTTTAATGTGCTTTAGTGATATTTTTAATGATGGGATCTCGATCGTAATCAAGATGATAGCTTCAGTGCCAAAAACAAGGGAGTATGGAGTAGCTCTAGTTGGGGTGTGATGATTGGTTCTATAAGCCCAAATGATAAAAAAGAGTTGTAAGTGCCAATTACGGCCAACATCATTGATAATCTTCTTTAAGATAGCTATAATGGTCTTATTTTATGACTCAGCTTATTTAATTCCTAGTTGGTTATATGGGGTGGATTTTTTGTGCTTGATCTTGAATTTTACATAAAGAGATTTCACATCTTGGTTCAGAAAGGATCTACCATACCTATGTGGCTCAAAAGCATGTTCTCCCTTGATCAAGCATCTTTGTCTTTGTCAACAAAAGTGGCAAACTCCTTCAATGTGTCAAGAACACTCCATAAAACCTAGGCTCATGATTCTAAATCATTAAAATAGCTTATCAATGAAGCTTTCAAACAAAATCAATGATTAAATACAAAGGATTGTGGAAAAAATTTAACATTATAACTTTTCAATATTCAAGCTTAAAATTCATGTCCATGGCCTCTCTATTTAAATATTTTTTATATTGGTTAGGACCAACCATGACCATCCATCTCAAGATTGAGATGTGTGACCATGGATATACCTAATATTTGGAATTAAATCCATAATTATCTTCATCATGACCTTGGAAGAAGGGGCATTGGAGGCATTAACTAGGCATGGGTGACCCATAATCCTGATATTTGTGGCATTTATGGCTTGGGGATGTCTTTCCAAGAAATGATGTCACCTAATAATGCAATTAATATGAATCAACATTCAAAAATAAATATTTAAAAACTCTCATGGAAAATCCACTTAAGCTTTTGATTTAGATTAATTATCCTTAAACAAGGTTAATCAACATTTGTGTAATTATTTGGAAATTAGCCCTCAATTAATCAAAATGGTCAAAAAGTCATATTACTGAGTTGTAATTTGACTCAAGAAGAATTAAAAGGTGGCTTTAGATGCATTAGAACCATTTTTCCATTTAGGATGTTTCCAACACAAAATAAAAAAGGTATGTGGTGTGTAACAATGAATTTATGAGAAAAGAGTGATCTAAGCACAAAAGGTGAAATCATCTTTTTGACTAAAAATTTATTTATCAAAGTTAACTAACCCATAAATTGCATTACCCTATTTAGGGATACTTTTTTCTAAATTAACACTTGTAAATGACAAGTTCGAATCATTTAGCGTGTTTTATGGATTTTGACCTAAAATGTGCATTTGAGTGAAATTTGAGTAAGATTGACAATTTCAACACAAATGCTTTTAGGAATTGGATGTCTACATTTTGCCTCTATTTGAGAAGACGTAACGAGACATTCAGGTGAAATAGCATATTTTTAAAGAAAAGAGTTTTCAAGAAGAAATTGGAATAGACCCATCTATTCCTATGGGAATTACAAAGGATATCAAGAAATAAAATGAAATAAAGCAACATCATATTACATATCTTTCATTTTGTTTCTTTATGAATTTTTTAACAATATTACATGTGACTAAAAGCCCTGATCTTCATTTTTTTCCATACCATTCCACATTCCATTATCATTTGCCATTCTATTTCAAAATCAAACCTACCATCTATTATTTATCCTTGTTTACCATCCATGGCCACACTTTCCTTTGTAGAGGCTACAAAGATACCTTGTCTAGATGTTTGAAGGAATCATAATCAATATCCAGCGAAGATCACAAAAGCATTCTTGACAACCAAATATATAGGCAGTTCTTGACAGAGTAGTTATTCAGATGAGGTATGGGCTATCAATTAACATGATCAAGTATTCTATTTGTATTATTTACTGATTAAGATGTGTATCTCCCCATAAACAAGAACAACAGAATCAAAAACCACACCCAGGCCACAAACATGTACCATACCATTTCACATTATCATGCCATTGGCATTGTTACATATGCTTATTTACCATTATTGTAGATGCCAACCATTTACCCCATCACTTGGGGGCAACCCTATTACCATTTTATCCAATTTATCAAACCATCGTTATCCTTAGCAAAATCATGCCATCTAACCATTCCATTCCTATCTAGACCAAAGCCTATTTTTAGTCGTCCTACCCAATCTTGTTTTGATCTTGGTTACTTTGGTTCTTCCTACACCTTTTGTGAGAGGATTTCGATTATGTTTCAATAATCAATCCAATTCATGTTTCAATTATAGTCTATGAAAGTAGTGTGATATTTGATCTAGCAAGATATCTTTCATCCTATCAAGTTTGTTTGTGTGAGCTTGATTATAACTGCCTATGGCCAAATCAATGTTTCGCTAGTTTTTCTACTAATTATAATTACCTATGGGAAAATTAGTATAATTGACCTATGTCATTATATCTTAGTTATAACTACCTATGGGAAAACTATGGGCATCACTTGTTTATCATGCATTATTGCATCACCTTGCCATTACTATTTTCATTTGACTGGCCATTTGCCAGATTTGAGAACTTGTGGGGACCTAGTTGGTTTTTATTCACATTTTGTGTGGATAGAATTAGCATAACTTGAGGTCATTTTAAGACTATGTGGTTTATGCTCAATTCATGTTGAGGTCACCTCAGTTCCCCTTTCCATACACTCTAACTTATTTTATGAGCAACCTAAAACAACCACTCTTGTCATTTTGTGAGTAGGTATCTTGTCATTCTCTAACGAGTTAAGATACATCAAAATTCCAAAAACATTCATAATATTTCAAAATCCAAAAATATTTATCTTGTTTTAAACTAGTCAGTAATCCTCGATCTACCTTACTAGGGCATTGTCATTGTTAGGATGCTTTATTTTGATTTTGTTTTCAGGATTTCTATTTATTTGTTTGTTTCAAGTTGTTTATTTGTTTATTTATTTGTTTTTTTATGCCTATTTGTTTGCTTCCAACACTATTGCCTCAACTCAGTCTATATGTGTTCATTAGGTGATTCTTTGAGCATATTATTCTTGAGTCTATCCATATCAATACGTCAATATTATCATCTTGGTTTTTATCATTGGTGTATTATTTTTGAGTGTTTATTGGATATCAGGAGTTAGTCCTTATGCATATTTCATTCAAGTCTTCATGGTGTTCTATCATTAAGCCTATCATCACATACTACAACAAAAATTAGTTTCACGAAGGTCTATAATCAATGGAGCCACATAAGTTTCTCCTTGGCACCTTGGCAAATCCTTCCATCCCACCAGGTGTGCCAAGATGTAGAGAGGATTATAAATCAATTTAGTCAAACATTAGTCCATAAATAATGAAAAATGCATAAATAAATAACTAACTAAGCCCATGTATTCCTATGGGAATTACAAAGGATAGTAATAAATAAAATGAAAGAAAAAAACATCATATTACCTTCCCAAATGGATTCACCATACCTATGTGGTTCAAAATCATGTTCTTCCTTGATAAAGCATCCTTGTCTTTGTCAAAAAAGGTGTCAAACTCCTCCAATGTGTCTTGAACACTCCACAAAACCTAGGCTCATGATTTTAAATCATTAAACTAGCCTATCAATGAATCTTGAAAAAAAAATTAATAATCAAATGAAAAGGATTATGGAAACAATTTAACATTATAACTTTGAAATATTCAAGCTTAAAATTCATGTCCATGGCCTCTCTATTTATAAATTTTTGAGATTGGTTTGGATCAACCATGACCATCCATCTCAAGATTGAGGTTGTGGCCATGGATAATCCTAATATTTAGAACTAAATCCATAATTATCTTCATCATGACCTTAGAAGAAGGGGAATTGAAGATGCATGAGAGGTATTAACTAGGCATGGGTGACCCATAATCCTGATATTTGTGGCAATTATAGCCTAGGGATGTCTTCCGAAGAAATGATGTCACCTAATGATGCAATTAATAGGAATCAATTTTTAAAAATAAATATTCAACAACTCTCATGGAAAATCCACTTAAGATATTTATTTGGATTAATTATCCTTAAATAAGGTTAATCAACATTTGTGAAATTATTTGAAAATTGGCCCTCAATTAATCAAAATGGTTAGAAAGTCATATTACGAAGTTGTAATTTGACTCAGAATGAATTAGAAGGTGATGTTATATGTGTCAAAACCATATTTCTAATTTAGATGTTTCAAACACAAAATAACAAATGTGTGTGGTGTGTACCAATGAATTTATGAGAAAAGAGTGATCTAGAGCACAAAAGATGAAATCATCATTTTGACTCGAAATGAATTGATTAATGTTAGTTGACCCATAAATTGCATTGCCCTATTTAGGTATACTTTGACGTAAATTGGCACTTTTAAATGACAAGTTCTAACCACTTAAAATTTTTTATGGATTTTGACCTAAGATGTGCATTTGAGTGAAATTCAAGTAAGATTGATAATTTCAATACAAATGGTGTTAGGAATTGGATGTCTACATGTAAAACTATCCTTATACCTAAAGTAGATACCCCTTCCATTAAAATTTTATAGACATGCTTAGATCTTGTTGGAGCTTTTGAATGATATTTTTTATCTTTGTGTCATTCTTTAATTTTGATCATGCATCATCTACCCCATATCCCTACAATACAAACATGACACATATCAATGCATATGTGAACTCATCCCTCATGGATAGTGCATTAGCTACTAAATTCTCCTTCCATTTGTTAATAATGATATCAAATTCATATCTTAACATCTTTGTGACCCTTTTATATAATTATTTAATTGGTGGTTTTTGTTTCAATAACTATTTTCGATTATCATGATTTGTATTCACCCTAAAGTGTCTTCCCATTTGATATGGTCTCCATTAGTTGATAACATGAATCATAACCATCATTTATTTATCATCATTAGGCTTCAACATATTCTTATCTTTTTTTTATTTACTCTTAATTGTAATGGGTTTTCCATCTTCATCAAGTGTTGCACCCATGTCACACCCTCAAGCATCGCATTCAAAAATGAAGGTTTTTGAAAATTTGGGAGTGGCTTGAATTAGAGTGGTTCTCATAGCCTCATTTAACTTATAAATTTCTTGGTGGATATTTTATTCCAATAGAAGGAATAATTACTAAATAACTTTGTGAATGTTGTTGTTATTCTGTCATAATTTTAAGTAAATTTGTGATAATAACTTGGAAGCCCTAAAAATCCACATAGATTATTGAAAGTTCTAGGTAATTTTGATTTAAAAATAGCCTTGATCTTATTATATTTGAACTTTATCCCTTCATGATAGGAAATGTTACGAAATTATTCCACTTCCTTCACTCTAGAATCACACTTGGAAGGCTTGGCTTAAATTTGGTGTTATATCAATGTTTCCAAAACCTTATTCACATGATGCAAGTGTTCCTCCCATGTTTTACTATAGATAAGGATATCATTGAAGAACATTATTTTATTTATTTTGGATATTAATGGTGTTTTATTATAATCAAATAAAATATCTAAGTAGAGTATAATGGGTCATTAAATGAACCTTCAACCCTAAATTTTACTTTCATACAAATGAGATTGAACAACTATGGCTTTCAAAAAAAAATATAAAAATATGAGCAATTCATCTATTCAAGGCACATAGAACTATGTACAACTAAATTTTACCTTGAGATTGACTACATGGAACTATTTTTTTTTACTATTTTTTTCCCTAGGATAAGAGGGGATTTGGATAGGAGAGTGGTGTATGAGTTTCTAGGTCCTTTTACAACAAAACTATAAATTGAGATTATGTAAGGATCCACATATGGATGCACTTCATCCTTGTATGGATACAAGATCACAAGATTAAAATTGTGTTTTAACCTTTTCTTCTTCAAAAATATAATGGAGTCTTGAATAGAAAACAAATAGATGACAAATGAAAAAGGGATGAATAATAGGGAAGTCAGAATGACCAAATTAGACTAAAAATCTATCTATTCTTGTATAGCGCTACCTACATAGCCATAAAATATAGACCTCCAAATGATGTAGTTTCCCTCTAATGTTTGTTTGACTAGATCATGCATCGTTTGTAATGTTCTTTTCCTAAGACCTCCTCTCGCTGAAAAATGCAATCTAGTTGTGATATATATGAACTTTAGATAAATGATGATGTTGAGCTTGCTCTAGTATGCTATTATTTAATTATTATAGTTCTAAATTGAGTTAGATGTAAAATACCTTAAGGAAACCTTGAAAAACAATACCCCCAATTTTGAATTTTAAAAACCCATTCATGTGTTAACTGATTCAAACAAGGTTGAAACGGTCATAAAAAGAGACCCAAAATAAACTTGCATCGAAAAAAATTTGAAAAGTGTGGTGGATAATAGCATTAGATTCAAAAAATATAGTAGTGTGTTACTACCCAATTATGGAGCTTCTATCTCAAGATAAGAAGGATAGAAAATGAATGGTAATGAAGCCTAGAGATCCTTGTGACTCAAACAAGTACTTACATATAATACTAAAACTTTAGAAAAATAGTGAAGTCGATAAGAATGAGTGATAGAAAAGACACAAGACTAGGACAACACATGAAAATGGGAGCTTAATTCAACATTATCAGCTTTGAAATATAAAATACATAATAATTGTGTTTGTTTGACCAAATTTGGGTGTATATAAGCACTAAGAAAAACTTTGGCATAAATGGCACATCTGAGAGGCCAAAATACAGCACTATAAATCCATATTGGTTGTCACGTGTTAAAAATGTTATCTTATGAGTATAATTATCTTTGATTCTAATTTGATGATACCCTTAATGGAGATATTAATTTTCAAAATAAACAACATTATGTAACTCATCTATAAAATTATCAATTATTGGAATTGGGAATTTACATTTGATGATGTACTTATTAAGTTCTCTATACTCTTGATACATGATCTAGGTGTAATATTTTGTATGCAGCATAACCACTAAAAAATAATAAGCACTCTAACTATGATGAATAATAACTACTTAAAGCATCTCATGTACCATATTCTCAATCTCACTCTTTTACACATATGGAGACCTTTAAGGTATGATACATGATTTTTATATCTGTTGTAGTAGTTGAATGACACAATCATCCTTTCAACATATCCCAAAAAATAACTGAATGTCATTTTACAATTGCCTATATATTTGGTAGTGTAGACAACTTTGACTATTGTGCTTGTAACGGAAATAATTTTGCCACAAACCCATTTCACCGTTACTAACCATCTTGTGATTATGAAGAGATATTACTAGTTATGGATACTTTTCTCAAAACCCACATAGTTTAAATTTATTATCTAATGAAATAAAATGCATGAAAAAATATTGTGAGTTAATCTAAATCATTACCAAGTTAGTGATCTATTTGACTAAAAAAACAAGCTTGATCCACCCATTGGATTGGATAACATAATAAAATCTAGTAGGTAGTCTCTCATAGTGATTTTAATATTATGGAATTTCCTTAATAATTGATAATACTCCATCCTTGATTATGACATGAAATTATATCTGGATAAATAAAATAATTCAAATGCACAAATAACCTATTAGTGATGAAGTTTTGAGTACTTCCTGATTCAATCAATAATGTCATATTTTGTTTTTGCATGAAACCTATTACCTTCAAGTTTTTGGGTCCTAATACATGAAATTGCATGACATGAGATAGTTAGATGGGGATTTAATGAGACCTCCTCTATTTCATCAACAACCTCAAATGTTACTTTTTTATATTATTATTTATTGTCCCTCAATATTTAATAAATTACTTTAGGCACATTTATTCCTCAACTATATTATCTGTCATATTTTAGAAAACCCATTTGACATTTTTCTTTGAATTTTTGAGGTGTCAATATGGTAAGCTCAGGTAAAGATGATTCTTAAGTGTTATTATATTTTATGGTAATGAATGTCAACCTCTTATTATCTAGGAATGTTTCCTTTTCCCTACATGCATGATCTGATGTTATGCTAGTGAGTTTAAATTGTTGAGGGGATTTGTGTGATCTAGTGTTGTGCTATCAGTGGTTAGGTAGGGGGTATGATTAAATATTTTAATACTCCTTATTCTTGACCTTTTTCCCATGCTTTGTAGAATGATTTTTAGCCAAAAAATTATCTTGCAGTCTTCATTTTAGTTGTTTACATCCTCTTGGCATTTTTTATTCACTTCTAGAGTTGTTTTAATCATCTTCAGAGCTAGACTACGCATCTCTAGAGCCAAACTAGTGATCTTTAGAGCCATCCTAGTGATTTTCATAACTAGGACAATGACTTCTAAAGATAACATATGAAATTCTAGATCCATTACTATTGTATTTATGATCCCTAATCTCTATCTTAAGTACTTAAAACTATCTTTGGATAAAGTCTTAATAAATATGTTAGTGATTTATTGCTCAGATCTACAAATTAAAACTCAATCTGACCATGTTCTAATAGATCCCTTATAAAATTATAATGGATCTAACTATGCTTGATTTATCCATAGAAAACTAGATTATTCATCAAGGCTATTGAGGATACATTGTCACAATATATTATTGCAGCATCTCCTTATTACTCATTCATGGCTTCACACTACTCTTTTTTCATTGCCTCTTCAAAACATGCAAGATCACTTTTAGAAAATTAATAAAATTTCATATTTTCATCAAGATCATCATAACTTTTCAAACTCCTTGTATTTATTGGTAGTATAAAAGTGAGGGTTGGATCTAAATATTTTCTTGACTAAGGAGTATATTATGTAATTTATATATATGAAAGTGTTTCCAAAGGTTCACCTTATTGATTTATGACTAGTTAAGTTTGACTCCTATAAGTTATCTCTTCATTTCCATCTTGTACATCATTCATGGGTTTTGTTATTGAGGTACCTAAGACAATGTCAATGGTGTCATCACATAATTCATTTTGATTGAGTTCAATGTCCATGCTAATCACAATCTTCTTGGTAGAAAGGTTGTACAGTCTTTATACATTAGACTCTTCACTATAACCAATGAATATGCACTTTTCTCATTTATCATCAAACTTATGCCTCTTAATCTTTGACACAAACACATATGCCATGCACCCAAATATTCTTAGGTTCTTTATGCTATTTTTTCATTTTTCCACTCTACTTATGGAGTCTTGTCTTGTATGGACTTTGTGGGACATTTGTTTAACAAGTATATTGTTTTTTCTATAACCTCACCCCAAAATTCATTTGAAATTCCCTTGGTATTCAACATGATTGTAGCCATCTCCTAGATGGTTATATTTTTCCTTTCAGCCACTATATTTTTTTATGGAGTGTACGTGGCAGTGAATTATTTTTCAATGCCTTTATTATTATAAAAGTCATAAATTATTTAGAGACATAATCTCCCCCTCTATCTATTCTTAGGAACTTGTTGAAGTGTCCATTTTAGTTTTTGACAATGCCTTGAACCACTTGAATTTATTGCAATTTTTATATTTATTTTTTAATAAATAATTCCAAGTCTTCCTACTGTAATTATCTATGAAGGCCAAGAAGTGTTCATTCTTGGAATGGGTGGGATTTTTCATTAGCTCACATAAATATGTGTACACAAACTCTAATGGTGTTTTTACCCTCCTAGACATCCCTGACTGAAAGGGCTACCTATGTTAGTTTTCTAAGATGCATGTCTCACATTTTCTATCAATGTATACCATTGTTAGTAGTCCCATAACCATATCCTTATTGGATAAGAGATTTAATCCATAATAACTTAAATTATTGTATTTCAAATGCCAGATTTGGATGAATTTTTTATGACTGTCTTAAAGATTGCTTGTTATATTACTATCATACTCTTCATATGCTTAAGAGGACCAACTAAAAACTATGTAGAAAAGTAAGTTTACATTTTAAGTTGAAACATGTGATTCTTTGTTATTTAAACTATAGTTATCTTGATCTTGATCTCATCCTTATCAAAGACCATGTACTCCATATTCTCCATTAGGATTATATATCCTTTTTGGATCAATTTTCCAATGCTCAAAATATTGTATTTTATATTTGGTGCATAGTAGACATCCTAGATTTATCTTCTTCTAGTTTCCTTGGTGTATACATAAAGTAAATTTAGTATCAAAATACACCTAAAACTTAGTAATTCTTCTTCCTAAACTTGAATTATAATTCATGACATCTCCTTCTTTATTTAAATAATTAAATAAATTAAATTTATTTAATTTTTTAAACTTTTAATCCATATTTAAGGATAAAATCTGGATTTTACACCTCACACAACATCCTCCACCTTTATCTCCCTCACATGTTGACTCACCCAAAAAAATCACAGAAATTAGTCAACTACCTTTGAGTCATCCCTTGAGTTATCAAATAATTTGACTCATTCCTGATGACTCAACTAACCATCTCCCTATTTATCTCAACCATTTAAAATGGTCATCATCCTCATGGATGAGTACTCATTAGCCACCATGTATTATTTGGATAATTTTAAATATCTAAATAATCTTTCACCATTATATCTTTCATCCAAAAAAATGTAAATATGCATGAAATCCATCACTTTCATCATCATGACTTATTCTAATGAAGTGATATAGATTTCAAAAATGAATCTAAAGTGAATCAAATCTATCAAAGAGAATTTTTTCATCAAACTGATGCCCATTTTACCTTGCATTATAAGAGTGAGCAACCAATATTCAAAGAGAGCTAATCAAATTCACATCTTAATAGAAGAAAATTTTTGGTACTAAGGGATAAGTTTGCATTGTCTCTTTTGTTTCTAGCTCTATATTAGGTTAAGTTAGTTTACATTAATATTTATTAGCTTAATTTTCATTTCTATATTTCCTTTAATACATTTGGGCACGGCTGGTGGGACTCTCCCTCATTTTTTCATCTCACAATCATCATAGGTGCACTTAGAAAGATTTTTTTCAATTAATTATTGTTATTTTTCTTTTGTATATATGTTTAATCATAGTTTTGAAAGTGTTGTTTAAAGTCACAGGTCCCATTCCAGTTTATTAAGTTTGGTTGTGTGTGTTTTCTATGTAACTATAAATTTAGGGAGCCTAACAATGAAATTGCAATAGAGAACTAAGAAATTATTATTTACCCTATATAGTATTTTTCGTAGTTTTATTATTTCCAGTATCTTTATAATTTATTTCTATTTACGTTTGTGTTTTTTTATTTTTTATAACTCTTTATTCTAGGTAAACTATGAAATCAACAAGTTCAATAATCAAGTCATAGTACTTAAATCCAAAATTGGTCTAATCCCTTGAAAAATTGTTTTTCAAAGAAGAAATCATTCCCTGTCTTTTTAATCTTTTATGTGTAAATGTGATTTGATTTAGGTTATCTAATAAATCATCATTTTCAACTACAAAATTAGGAACTATAACAATGAATTCAATGACTATAGTCATAAAATCATTTTAAATTTGTGATTTCATTCTTTGTGTATTTCCTACATTCTATTTTTTTGTGTCTAACCAATAATAATTTCATGTTTCAATTTGATGTTGTATTTTCAAATTTAAGCAAAGGCTTATTTTTCTCTCATTTTTGTGGTTTTCTTAATTTGTTGTAGGTTACCATGAATCTAAGCCAAAAAAAACTTTCTAACCAATTGTTTATAGGGTCTTAGTCAAATAAAAGTTATCAAAAATATTTAAAAAAACCAAAATATTTCAATTTTTTGTTACTAAAGTTTTGTTTCAATTTGCATTTTCATTTATAGTAATTATCTCACACTTGATTTATTTAATTTAATTCATTTGTATTTTCCATCATTTTTATGTGTGTTGTGAAATTGTGTATGCTTTTCCCTTGGCATCAAATTGGTGAGAATACTCAAAAATTAAAGACAATTTTATAACTTTTTTGTCACCCAAGTGTGCTTATCTGTATGCTCTTCACTTGGCATATTATTGGTGATGATACATAGGACTTAGAGACAAGCATTAAATTTTTATTTCTTTTTATATAGGCTCTATTGATCATGGCATTCATTACCACATAGCAGGCTAAAACCCGTATATCGATGAGTACATAAACTAAAATATAATTGTTTCAATGGCCTAAATAGTTGTGTGTTTTAAACACACCATGATGTGATAGTATTTCATGCTCCAATACCCAAGATTTAAATATTTGTCTCAAAATATGATTTTGTTGATTGTCAACACACTGAGACCCTATGGTTGTGTTAGGCACATTAAGATAAGACCTAATAATATGCACCCACTAAATCAAAATTTTCAATAGAATCAAGACTCAATGTACCAAAATTTATATAATAGGAATCCCCTTTAGATATTCTTTTGAAAACATTAAGCTTAGGAAAGCCTATTTATTGTTTGACTTTGATGCATCAGTTGATGTTAGCATCGAGAAGTTACCTTCCACA
This sequence comes from Torreya grandis, assembly GCA_037957365.1. Taxonomy (NCBI): domain Eukaryota; kingdom Viridiplantae; phylum Streptophyta; class Pinopsida; order Cupressales; family Taxaceae; genus Torreya; species Torreya grandis. The sequence goes on along the minus strand of JARHVA010000073.1, from coordinate 6,602,461 downwards.
ACCCTTAAAACTAGATTGAGTGGGTCATGAGAAATATAGAATCCTTCATGGTTATTTCCCTAAAATATTAGGCCACATCTAATATTAAAGATAAGTAAGTGACATTGGAAGGCCCAAAAGTTGTTCATGACCTTAATCCTAGATTTTCACCTTTTTATGCAGTTGCATGATTATTTAAAGTAGGACTTTATTTGTTGTTTCCTTTTTATTTTACATGTGTTGAATTATCCTTGAGTGAAAATTATTATTTTATTTAGTCTTAAATCTATCAAAACATCTAAAAATTAAACTTTCCTAAAACTTAAAAGTAATTAGTTATCAATCAAAAAATTTAGTCACTTTGGTTCTTGTTCTTAGTTTAAATTTTCAGTTCTTTGATTCAAGTCCTTTTTCCCTATCCATGTCACCTATAATAAGATAAATAGACATGCTTAATAATCCTAATGTAAGGGTTATGCCATTTAAAAATGACCATTTTCAATTCAGAAGTCAAGGGCATCATGTAGAAATACATGAAATTACTAAATAAGAGGAAGAAGAAATAGGGGATTACCAATATGAGGGTATCCCCAAAGCCATCTTAACTCCTATTTCCTATTACTAATACATCATTTCCAAAAAAAATGAATTCTTTCTTTAAACTTTAGGCTTAGGATCAAAATTCCCACCTAATTTTAATTTATAAAACCTGAAATACTTGATTTCAAGTAAAGAGTCTTCACCTTCCATTAATGATAAATATACATCACAATCCTGTTTATAAGCTATTAATTCCCTTATAGGATCCTCAAATCCCAATCCCAAATTATCTCAAGTCATTGGGAAATCTATCCTCCATAAAGAATCCTCCCAAGCTAGTCATGTTTTTTCTATGGAAACCCATGTACACCATGTCAATCAAGATATTATGAATCTCCGATCCAATCAAACTCAACTATAATCCAGCCAACCAAACCTTGAATATTATTTAAATTTCTCCAATAATACATAAAAAAAATCCCAACATGAATATACATTAAATTTTAACCAATCCAAATCTGATCACTTTAAACCTGAATGTATATTCAAGTTCACAAATTCATGATAAAATCAATTCATGTTCAGATCTTCATTCAAACTCAGCAATCACAAATCACAAATACAACCAACCAAAGTTTTAATCTTCATTCCAGTTTACCAATCACACATAAAAACAATCCAAACTTGAATATACATTCATGTTTAACCAATCCAAATCTGAATACTTTGAATGTGAATGTGCATTCAAATTTGGAAATCCATGATAAAACCAATCCGCGTTTGAATCTTCATTTGAACTCACAAATCAATGCAAATCAAAGTATCCAAGGATTACCAATCATTACTAATCAAAATCAAAATCCAATCTTTAATTATCATTCTTGTTCACTAATGCAACCATCCAATCTATGTTTGATCTTTACTTCACGTATGATCAACTATCCTAATATAAATAGTGGTTTAAAAAATCAATTTTCTCATCCCAATACTCTTGGATTGGTTATATCCAATCCAAATCCAAACTTACCTAATCCTAATTCAATTATATTCAATCTAAACTCTTCCTTTAACCCATTACACCCATGCTAACCATATGACTAGCTCACATCGAAACCAAAACATAAACCAAACTAACTAATCAACCCCAAACTTAACACAAACATTAACCCAAATAAATTAAATTAAAACAAAAATCCTAACATCAACCCAAAACAAAACCAATTTAACCCAAATCAAAAACCATTTAATCTATTTCAAACCAGCTCTAACTTAAATATTAACTAACCCATCCAACTTTAACTATAATATGAATCCACAACAACTCCACCCTAACTTGTTTAACCAATCCAAATCTAGTTATAATACTAACCCAAAATACACAAACCTTAATATCAATCATACACCAACAATATTTAACTTTAACATGGACTCAAATCAAGAAAACCCAAACATTCACTTTCTTGGTAATCCCAATCTAACAATATCAAGCTTCAATCCTAATCCAATAAACCTTGGTTTCAACACTAATCATAATCCAACAAAACTTGGTTTTAACACTAATCTCAACCCCTTTTCAAATCCACAAAACATTAACTTTTCCAACTAACCTTTGGATAACTTTAACCCATCACTTAACCAATTCCCTCAAAATCAAAGCATTTTAGAGCATATAAGAAAAGTGAAAGAATTTTTTTTAGTTATATTTTCTATTGATATTTTGTTAACTAAGCTACCCCTAGTAACGAGGCCTAGAGATGTTATGACAGAGTGTTTATTTCAATTTTGATTTCATTTTTGGAGCTAGCAATAAACTAACCATCCTCTCTTAATTCAAATTCCTAGTTCACACTATTTAGATTCACTGGTGTCATATGATGTGATCTTAGGATTCAAATGGTTTGAGAAACATAAGGCCAAGGTTGACTTATACTTGAAGAAGGTTGAGTGTCTATATGATTTTAGAAATCAAAAACAAATCCAAAGTGAGAAAAGAGAGTTGAAATTTAGACATATTTATATAATGCAACTCAATAGGGATGAAAGAAAAGGGTGCTAAGCATTTATAATCAAGATAAATAAAATGGAGGAACCTAAGGAACCATCTCTCAAATATTACCCATTTCTTAGAGGTTTTCATGATGTATTTCTAGAAAAATTATCAAGTTTGCGTGTTAGACATGAGTTTGATTTCTATATCGACATCATACCTAGTTTAGAACCACAGTCAAAGGCACTATATAAGATGACAACCACTGAGTTTGTTGAATTGAAAGCTCAACTCTAGGAATTGTTAGTAAAAGGGTTCATTAGGTAGAGATCGGTTGATGTCAATGATAGGTAGAAGAGTTATGATTATCTAAAGAGGATAAATAGTTAATTTTCCATTGGAGAAAAAGTGTTCTTGTTGGTTAAGTTGTACAAGATCTTGGTGGGACCAATACTCTAAGAATAGTGCTACTTGAAAGGACTATGATAAATTTTACAAGAGATTTCAATATTTATTTGCTTGATTAGATTCTATTATACTATGTTATTTTTTCTACTGAACAATATTTTAATTAAAAACATATGTTTGAATAAGAGTCATCGATGACTAACTTTATGGGGGAATGATGTTACATCCTTATTCCTTGTTAAGCAAACTATTTCATTATCTATGGATATTTATAATTGACATATTTGATTTAGTTATTTTTAACTGAGCTTTGACATATATGTTATATGATACACTAGGATATTTTTTATATTACATGATTATATTACTATGAGTTAGTTTTAGTGTATATGCTTATATTATGATCATGTTAGTTTATTATTTCAGCTATATTTTATGATGTATATATCATAATGTAATGATCTAACTACGTACTTGTTGTGAGGTTGATGCAATAGAACTCATTCTTCAGAGTGTGACAAAATAAGAGAATCATCAGAGATGATGACATAGATGAAGATTTCATATGATGATAGAGAAACCTAACTAAAACCATATACACGCTACATTAGCTTGCACACATTAGAATGCATAATAAAAGGGTTAGCAAAATATATTTTTTTCTACTTGTATTAGATAGTTGTTTAATCATAATTTTCTATCATAAGTTTAAATGATTATTTGTAAATTCATCTTGCATGGCATTTGTGTATTAAAATTTTGAATATTAGCATAATTATATTTAATTTAGATTTTTTGATTTGATTATCATTAATCTATCATGGTATTAGGGAATGTTAATTAAATTAGTGAATTTATTGGTCTTTATAGTTATTGTTAAATGAATAAAATTTAAGAATTTATAATTGTGAGAAAAAAATAAGTAAAAAGGAAAGAAAAAATAATAATTAAAAAATAAATAAAAAGGGAATGGTCTAAAAGCAAGAAAAACTAAAAGAAAGAAATAATTAAAAATAATAACAAAAATAAAGGGAAAAAAGAAAAAGAAAAATCTTTAAAAAAATCCCCTTTTTCATCTTGTTATAGAATATGAAAAAAATGATAAGTGAGATGGAGAGGAGAGCAGAAACATGGGTGTAACACATAGAGGATTAGGCAAAAGAAAGGACGTAGTGTGAGGAGAAGAAAGATAAGAAATTCAATAGGTGAACAATAGAAAATTCAAGGTACGAAATTTTTTTAGATTATATATATTTATCTTAATCGTAAACGTAGGTGTCTACTTGTATTTGCAAATTGTTTATAGGCTGAATATGTACATACATCGGTTTAGGAGCTAAATAAAAGATCATGTAAATACTAATGTATGTACGAATATTAATTGAGAATTAAACCAGTTGTATTTTCTCTACACAGTAGATATTGTGGTGACTTTAATAATTATACAATAGGAATTTTAAATATAACAAATTTGTACACGCATGAATTCAATGAACCAAGAGTAGGCATAAGCAACAATCTAGACATAACAATATTGATAGTTTTAGTGTGGTGATTGATATAACATTCTATATGTTATTCCATATTATATACATCCTAGGCATTCCATAAAAAATCTTAGAATATGCTAAACTAGGTGACTTCCACTACTTATATATTTGTTGAGGCTTTGATATACATACTCACATAGGGTCAATCTATTTTAACATAAACATTTCTATATATCGATTCGTCGTCAATAGTGGAATGAATTATATTAAACTGCATCTCCATTAAGACATAGATTTTATTTATAGAAGTCAAATTTAAACATCTCTATCACTATATACAGCCACATAAAAGTAAAATAGTGACTCACCTATGAGAGGCATACCACTATGAGATAACAATCTGTATATTAATAGATATATTATTAACTATATTTATTGGGTTATTTATTATCATTATATATACATTTTATCTAACACATTAGGCATTTTGATTTTATGACAATATAAATCTCCCTTATAATTCATTGCTGCATATATATATATAGTAGCTAAAATCATGATTGTATGTCCATGGCTTATAAAACTACATGTTTTGTATTTTTAGAACTTATCATGAAGTCTTATAAAGGTAAGGTTCTATAAGTATTAGAAACTAGAAAGGAAGTGTTCATAATGTTTATGCAAAGGATTACTCAATTTATTACAACTTATAACTGAGTCATCACCACTTATTTAGTGACTATATTTCTCTTTTTTAAAAATATATTTGTGGGAGCGATTTAGCAATGACTTCATGACTTATCAAATGAATGACAAAATCCTTAGCATCTTAATTCTCATGAGTTTATAAAAAGTAATTATTTATTTATTAAATGATTATATAATTAGGGTAATTGGTATATAATACTAATCAAAAAAAGTTTTTAGAAGATTAAAAGCATGATTTTACATTATATGAGTTGACTTACTCTTGTATTGGTTATTGAACTAAAATAATGGCCAATTTTGTAAATAAAAATAAGATATGAGTTCTTATATATGCAGATCTATATGTATTAAATTTCAAAATAATTATACATGAATTTGAATAGAGTTTTGTAAAAAGGGACAAGATTGAATTGATCTTGTAGCAAGACTGAAGAGAATATACCTAGTCGATAGTCATAACTAAAGGATGATGTGATAGAGAAAATACATATATATAAACCTCAAAATTGACTAAGGACAATTGTTTAGACTTATAAATCATAATAAATATATTAGGTTTTATTATTGTTTTAAAACATCGAAATAACTTATTTAAGAATATTAATAATTGTAGGTGTATATATGTGGTTAGTATATCGCGATTCCTACAATTTTTTTAATTATGTATGTTAAGGATAAAGAGCTCAACGTTGTCTTCATTATGATATGCATGAATTTATTTATCATATATGGTTCGTGAATTAAAACCTATTGTATAGATATAAAATTATAAAAAGTTATGTATTTATGAATTATTAATGTTATGATTAAAAAATATATAGGTATACATGTTCCTATTGGCTTATACTTGAATGCAATGATGTGTTATTCTAACTATAGTTACATTTGTGGTTTAAAACTATATTTTGTATAATAGAGATTAATGTATGCATTCATACAACCCCTGAAAGAATAATAAATGCTAGAATAGAATATTATGTGTTCATAGAAACTGAGACTTTCTTTGTTATATCTAGTTGCTTAAATAGAACCTTATGTCTCTATTTATTTATGACTACATTATTATGACTAATTGTAGAAATTAATAGTTATATTTTAGACACAAGATTATGATAATATGGGTTATCATAGGGTGTAGTATGTTTAAAAATTAATTATGATAATTAGAATCTACAATTAAATATGTATTTTAATCGGGTGGTATAAATTGTAGTCATTATTTTTATTATGGGATAGATAATAATGTGAGATTCATTCATATATTATATAAAATAAATGTATGCTATTGAATTATCCTATGTTTATCATGTTATATGATATGATTGTTAGTAGGATGTAAATTATATGAATTGTCTAGTTATATTATGTTAACCAATCTCTTATTGCTGATACTGAGTAAGAAGTGAGATGGACTTCAAAGACTTACTAGCATCGCAATGTCATATAAATATAATCTAATCAAATGGTGTATATGAATTTTGACTGATCTATAGATCACTATTATTTATTATTTGAAAACTTTGGCCAAAGTAATGTTTAGTGAGACATCATCATTTAATGAGTATGATTTACATGTTTATGTGATATATTTCAATAGAATGAGTTTTTTATGATACACCACATGAGTACTAGCTTGTCTCTCTAGATTCTCATACCATCATAATCTAATCATCCATGAAGGGAGGGACATTCCTTGATGGGATTACTATAGAGAATTATTGATCCGTGGTTGGTGTGAAAAATTACTTAAACGAAGTTTTCCCTCCCCACAATAGTATTTACTTGGAAATGATACTTGAGATTGACACATATACTAGAGTTTAGGAAAATATGCTCTAAGGAGCCATGTATCTTATATATGCACACTATGTTGTATTGTACTTATTATTAAAATATTATCATGAAGAGCTATAATTACTTATTTATTGTACATTGACATCATTGGCTGTATGTTTTTATCAGCAGTGGTTGGTTTATTATAATTACTTTCTATATTTATACTATGATATATTTCTTATGATGATAGTGATCAAAGATGTATGATGTGGTATACTTCATTTACATTTATCTCACTTCTATTATTTTATATGATCACTAGTTAAATTCTCATGGTGTAATCTATTTATAGTAAATATGTTTAAATTAAATAAAACTTCATGTATTTCTAAGTTGATCCTAGTGGGGATGTTACATAAATACTCCACCTTAATTTTGATTTTTTTCATGCTCTTTATAATGATTCTCAACCTAAAAATTATATTTTATGATTATTTTTAGTTGTTTATATTGTGTTACATTTTTATCTTCACTTCTAGAGTTTTTATGATCACCTTTGAAGTCAAATTGTGCATCTCCAGAGCCAAATTGGTGATCTCTAGAGCTAAATTAGTGATCTCTAAATTCAGGTTAATAACTTTTGAAACTAACATATGAACCTATAGAGCTAGTGATATTGCATTTATGACCCCTAATCTCTATCTTAAATTCTTAAAACTATCTTTGGATAAAGTCTTTGTAAATATGTTAGTGAGTTTTGGTTCAAATCTACATAATTGAAATTTAATCTTTCCATGTTCTACCAACTCCCTTGTAAAATGATATTAGATCTGACTACACTTGCTTCATCCATTAAAAACTTAATTATTCATCAAGGCTATTGAGGATATATTATAACAATATATTGTTTTACCATCTCCTTATTCCTAATTCATGGACTTACACCACTTCATTTTTTTCAATGCTTCTTCAAAACATACAGGAACACTTTGAGAAAATAAAACAAAGTTCATATTTTCATCGATATCGTCATACCTTGTTAAACTCTTTATCTTTATTAGCAATAGATAAGTGAGGGTTGAATATGAATGGATGTTTGACTAAGTAGTATATTATGCAATTGATGTAAATTGAAGTGTTTCCAACTAATTTATGACTAGTTAAGTTTGACTTCTAGAAGTTCTCTCTTCATTTCCATCTTCCACATCATCCATGGGTATTGTTACTAAGATACCTAAGGCAGTGTTGATGGTGACATCACATAATTCTTTCCAATTGAGTTCAATGTCTATGTTGATCATAATCTTCTTGGTAATAGGGTTGTATAGTATATATACATTAGACTCTTCATTATAAACAATGAAGATGCACTTTTCTCATTTATCATAAAATTTATGCCTCTTCTCTTTTAGCAAAAATGCATATGCCATGCACCCAAATATTCTTAGGTGCTATACACTATATTTTCTATTTATCCAATCGTCTTGTGGATTATTATCTTGAAAAACCTTTGTGGGATATTTATTTAACAAGTATATTGTTATCGCTAAAACCTCAACTAAAAATTAATTAGAAAGTCCCTTGGCATTCAATATGCTTGTATCCATCTCTTAGATGGTCCTATTTTTCCTTTCAACCACTCTATTTTATTGTGGAGTGTCCCTGAAAGTGAATTATTTTTTAATGCCTTCATTCTTACAAAATGCCATAAATTATTTAGAGACATACTCTCCCCCTATCTGTATTCTCAAGAACTTGATGAAGTGTCCACTTTGTTTTTCACCAATGCCTTAAACCACTTGAATTTCTTGAAATTTTCATATTTATAGTTTAAGAAATAAATCAAAGTATTCATGTTGTAATTATGTATTAAGGCCAAGAAGTATTCATTATTGGAATGGGTGGGAGTTTTCATTGGCCCACATAATTCTTAGTGTACCAACTCTAATAGTGTTTTTTCCCTCCTAAACACCTGTGATTGAAAATGTTGCCTATGTTGTTTTTCTAAGATGTATGCCCCACTTTTTTTTATCAAGTTCTAATATTATTAGTTGTCCTCTAACCATATTTTTATTAGATAAGAGATTTAATCTAGAATAACAGAAGTGCCCATATCTTAAATTCCAATATTTGGATGGGTCTTTTATGACTGTCTTGAAGGCTACCTACTATAGTACTATTATAATCTTCATATCCTTAGTAGGGCCCACTGTAAACTATCTATAAAATTCAGTTACATCTTGAGGGGAAGGATGTGACTATATATAATTTGAACTATAGTTATCTTTCTCTTTCTCCCATTCTTATCAAACATCATATACTCTTCATTCACCACTAAGAATCTATATCCTTTTTGGACCAATTGAACAACACTAAAACTATTGTATTTTAGATTTAGTACATAGCAGACATCCTGGATTTATATTCTTTCACCTTGATTAATGAAATTAATGACAATCCCTCTTCCCAAAACTCAAATGTTTTTCATTTTTACACATCTTAATCTCAGATTGAATGTTCTTGTCAGTGAAAGCAACAAAGTTTTTATTACCACTCATGTGGTTAATTTACAAGCACTATCCAAAAACCAAACCTTATCACTACTTTGCTTAGCAATGTTACACACAATGAATATGTTTGGAAAATGTACTTATTCATTTACCTTCTCATTAGTTACATGTGAACTTTTCCCTAACTGGTCATGGTCATTTTTTTTGCATTCATTAGAAAAATGACCATAATTATGAAAATACTAGCATTGAATATTGATTATATCATACCTTTGGTTTGAGGTATCATTTCTCTTCTTGACTTGAGAGTTTGATTATGAGATTATTTTTGGTGTAATTAGTTAAATATTACATTATTTTTTTATATTTGATAGTTTGGTTATTAGTTGCTTTATGGTTATGTGCTAGGTGTCAGGTATGTAACTGATTGGTGATTGTATATAATCACCTAAAGTTGATGAATAAAATATAAAAGTTTCATTCTTTATTTCACTCTAGCATTAGAGCATGTGAGCCTGATCACCTATGCAATATATCTGTTAGCATAACCTTCATGATAGAGTAACCAAAGCAAAATTCTAAGGCTTCGTAGAAGCTTGAGAGAAAAAATGGCCATAGGTTGATCAATGCCTACCTAGGACAATGTAGCATAACTTATAAAAAATAAGTAAGAAGGTGACCTATTAGTAGCCAAGAGGAGTTTGATCCAGCTATAAAAACCTGATGGCCAACAACGTATAAGCCCGTGAAGGGACAAAATTGGTAGAAGTTTGTGATAACATAAGTTGATGGGATGTTGAAGAACGCACCTATAGTGAGAAGAACATTTATATTATAAGGAAGAGTAACCACAAAATTTTTGGTCTTAAGACCAAAATCATCCAAGTCATCTTGGCCCATTGCGCCCTTGTAAGCATCACTGCAGTTGTATTGAGAGCCTTAGAAAGCAGTCCATCATTGGAAAAAGGATAGGATGTTGTGTAAAGGAGGTGTCTGAAGACTATGATCTAGACCTACAACTACAACAATCCATTGAGTAGTCCTTAAAATGAAGAGAGTGCAGTCAAATATCCAAAGACACAAGATGTCAAATATTGGAGAAAATCCCTCTAATGTACATTTCAAATACAAATTTGTTTTTTGAAACTTTGAAGCTATAAATATTATTTTTCTTGTGAAACCTTACAAAAGTAAAGTAAGGAAATCTTTATAAAATGTCTAGACCCAAGATGTTATTGTTAGATGCCCAGCTCTTAAAACGATCAAATTTTGCCACTTGAAAGATGAAGATGTGGATGATTCTTTAAATTAAATAACTATGGAGCATCATCACTAAAATAGTGACCTATCATATCAGACTAGATGAGAAAAATAAGCTTGATAAGTTAGATGTGAAAGCATTCATGCTGATAACTCTCAGCATTATCGATGAAGTTCAACCACATGTTTATGATGCACAAACATCAAAAGAGGCATGGGACATTTTGTCCACAATTTATGAGGTGAAGAACCAAACCATAATCTTGCATCTGTAATCGCTTCTTCATACACTCAGTATGAAATCAGGTGAAAAGATTGAGTAGTTCTTACACCAGGTTATAGAACTATGAGCAAAACTTGTTGAGCTTAGAGAAACGATTGAGGACAAGATGTTGGTTTTGATCATGTTGAGAGCTCTTTCATATTAGTTTTACACATTTGTTATGACACTCAACATTACCAAGAAAGTAGTGTCTTTCTAAGAACTGGTCAATTTGCTTTAATAAGAGGAAGCAATTCAATTTGTGCATGAAGAATTTGAGGACAAAGCCCTGATCTCCAATTAACGGGGTCCAAAATTCAAGAAAGGACCTCAAAAGCAACCAAAACAACATAAAAAATAATAGAAGAGTAAGAAGTCAAAGTGGTGGTGTTATATTTACAAAACCCACATACACGATACTAATTATCACTGGTATAATGCCTTGGCTCAAGGTTAATCCAGTCAAGAGGGCTCTTCTAGTAAATAAGATTCAAATAAATCTAAAAGACATCCTCGACAATGGAAGCAAAAAGGACATGTAGAAACACAAAAGTAAAAGGAGAATGCATCTAATGATGAAGTAGTAGAAGAAGCAGCATATGGAGCCCATGATGACCTTGTACTAGTCTCCCAAACCTCAACAAAAGTGAGCAAATTTGGTTAATAGACTCTAGTGTTAGCAAGCACATGACTAGATGTAATCAACTCTTTGATTCACTAACAACTCACCCAACTAGAGATCAAGTTCAAATTGATCATAATAAAGAGTACATTGTAGAAGGAATTTTATGTGTCACCATTATTCTCAAGACAAGACGCTATGTTCTCACAAAGGTACTCTATACCCCTAGTTTGACGACAAATCTCTTATCTATCAATCAACTTTTTAATCACAAGATAAGAGCAGAGTTTCTAGTATAGAAAGGCATCAAATCATGTCTCATTTCCTGAGAAGGTTAGGTTCTTACTAAAGCCTTCTTAAAGGACCAATTATTTGCCTTAAATATATTTTCAATGAGTGAAGTTGCACTCGCTGCCTAAATGATAGAATCCACTATACTTTGACACTACTGATATGGGCATCTATTTGTTGGTTCCCTCTTCCATCTCAGTTCTAAGGCAGTGGTACATAGAATTCCTTAGCTTTCCCATTCTTTGCCAATATGTTCTAGTTGTCTTATGGGAAAATAAACATCAAGTTCTATTTGAGCCAAGTTCATCTCATGCAAAAGAATGTCTTGTTATGGTACATACTGATCTGTATGGACCCTTGCCAACATCCCTTCGAGGATTCATGTAATTTTAGTTGTTTTTTGATTATTTTTCTTGTAAGACTTGGGTGTTCTTTCTCAAAAAGAAGAGTGAAGCCCTTACATAGTTCAAGGTGATTCATCAGCCTATTGTTACATAGTCTAGGAAGCAACTTCAACTCCTTCACTCAGATTGAGTGGGGAAATTTACATCAAAAAAATTCTTAGCATTCCTAAAGCATCATGGCATCAAGAAACACCTGATTTATCCCTATACAAGCACATGACTAGATGTAAGCAACTCTTGGATTCACTAACAACTCACCCAACTGGAGGTCAAGTTCAAATTGCTGATGATAAAGAGTACATTGTAGAAGGAAATGGATGTGTCACCATTCTTCTCAAGACAAGATGCTATGTTCTCACAAAGGTACTCTATACCCCTAGTTTGACAACAAATCTCTTATCTATCAATCAACTTTTGAATCACAAGATAAGAGCAGATTTTCTAGTCTATTAAGGCATCAAATCATGTCTCATTTCCCGAGAAGGTTAGGTTCTTACTAAAGCCTTCTTGAAGGACCAATTATTTTCCTTAAATATATTTTCAATGAGTGAAGTTGCACTCGCTGCCTCTATGATAGAATCCACTGTACTCTGACATTACTGATATGGGCATCTATTTGTTGGTTCCCTCTTCCATCTCATTTCTAAGGCAGTGGTACGTATAATTCCTTAGCTTTCCCATTCTTTGCCAGTATGTTCTAGTTGTCTTATGGGAAAACAACATCAAGTTCTATTTGAGCCAAGTTCCTCTCATGCCAAATAATGTCTTGCTATGGTACATACTGATCTATATGGACCCCTTCTAGCATCCCTTCGAGGATTCAGGTACTTTTACTTGTTTGTTGATTATTTTTCTTGTAAGACTTGGGTGTTCTTTATAAAAAAAAAGAGTGAAGCCCTTACACATTTCAAGGCCTTTCATCAGCGTGTTGTTACACAGTCTAGGAAGTAACTTCAACTCCTTAACATAGATTGAATGGGGGAATTTACATCAAAAGAGTTCTCAGCATTCCTAAAGCATCATGGCATCAAGAAACACTTGATTTCTCCCTATACACCTCAGCAAAATAGAATTTTAGAATGACGCAATCATTCAGTCATGGAGATGGCTCATTGCATGCTATACACTATAAAGCTGATGGCACAATTCTAAGTAGAAGTAGTATAGATGGATGTCTATCTTCTCAATAGAGCACCAACAAATATCTTGCTAGATAAGATATCGAAAGAGGTATGGAGTGGTCATAAACCATCAATTTCTCATCTTTTAGTAGTTGGTTATACTTCTTATATGCATGTTTTAGATAAAAAGAGGAAGAAGATCAAACCAAAGGTCCTACAGTGTATTTTATTGGGGTATAACACTACCTCCAAAGCATACCATATCATGGATCCTGAGACGAAGAAGATTTATGAAAGTTGTGATGTGGTCTTTAATGAATCATCATTTGACTCATTGGCACAGAAGGAGACAGACCATACCACCTCTCATAAACTTTTTCCATAATTAGATGACGAGCATGAAGAAGGTGAGATGCAAGAAGGAGAATTGTTCATTGATATTAGTAATTTGTAAGGCAGTTCTTCATCAAATTATCAGCCACATCGACATCCTAAATGGCTAGATTCCATAATCAAGGACTCACACTTGAGTTTTCCTCTAGACACTTCATCAGGAGTTCAAATAAGAAGATAGGTGAGAGATGAAGTCAATCTTGCAATCATGAGTTTAGTGGTTGATAGAAATGAACCAAAGATAGTTCAAGAGGCCTTAAGTCAATGTTAGTCTAATAAAGCTATGGATGTTGAAGATGATGCCCTCATCAAAAATTGGATGTGGGAACTTGTTGTTCTACCTATAGGGAATAAATCCATTGGCTATAAATAGATTTTCAAAACAAAGTAATTGGATCCACCGATAAACACAAAGCATGACTTGTTGCAAAGGGTTATGCTCAACAAGAGGGCATTGATTATGAGGAGACCTTTGCACCCACTGCAAAGATCAAGACCATCAAAATTATTTGCACATTGGCAGCATATTATGCATGGAAACATTAGTAAATGGACATCAAGAGTACTTTCCTGAATGGTGATCTAAAAGAATATGTATACATGACCCAACCAGAACATTTCATCAATAACAAACATCCATAAAATGTATGTCGTCTAGTTAAGTCACTTTATGGACTTAAACAAACACCTCGGGCATGGTACATAAAAATAGATGATCACATATTGTAGCATAGTTTCAATCATAGCCCCTCTGATTCTAATTTGTATATCAATAAGGTTGGTATAGATATTGTCATTCTTGTCTTGTATGTGGATGATATTGTGATCACTGGTAGTTTAGATGATCTTGTTGATGCATTAGAAAATGACCTAAAAAAATCTATCAACATGACTGATTTGGGGCTAGTACATTACTGTCTTAGCTTGGAGATATGGCAAAAATAGAATCACATTTTTATCTCCTAGATGAAATATGCCAAGACACTCCTAGGAAAGTATAGAATATCAAATTATAAATCTCTTTAAACACCTATGGAGAAATATTTACAACTCTCTCGAATCTAGGATTCCCCTTAAGTGGATACAACTCTCTACAAACAGCTCGTTGGAAGTCTCATCTACTTGAACTACACTAGATCAGATATATATTTTGTTGTGATCTATCTTTTTAGATTTATGTAGGAACCAAAGAAATGTCATTGAATTGAAATAAAACATGTTTTGAGCTTTGTCCGAAGTACACTTGAGTATGGTCTAGAATACAAGAAGAATAGTCAGTTCTTCTTGCAAGGGTACACCAACTTGGACTATGATGGATCTGTTGATGACATAAAATCTACTTTAGGATACATTTTTCATCTCAGATTTGGACCCATTTCATGGATCAACAAAACACAATCAATAGTTAATCTGTCATCCATGGAAGTAGAGTATTGTGTCACACAAGGAGCTATATGTGAAGCAATATGGATACATCACATTTTGTCTGATATGGAGATTTTTGAAGATCAACCATCTATTGTATTCTGCGACAATCAAGGAGATTTTTGAAGATCAACCATAGATCAACTCTCTACGCTCTGCTTGGATGAACACAGGATAGAAGCCCAAGCTGAGAAGTTTGCCAGGCTTTGATACGAGATTGAGGGTTTTAACCTTTTGAAACCGGACTGAGAAACAGTTTGCTACAGTAAATAAACAACTAAGAAAAATAAAGCTTTTAAAATATTTGGCTATGCGTTTAATGCTTTGTATAAAATATTTGTAGGGTAAATGTGACCAAGATAGTCTTCCCTTAGATGGATCTGAAATTTGAAGTGAGGACATTACCCACTTGATTACAACAACGCATGTAGTAATTACAATGTAGATTACAAACGATGATTGGGGATAAAATATATCCTTAATGTCAGTGGAGATGTCAATATCGCACCACCACTTATTATTATTATTATTATTTGCCCCAGGGATTATAGGCATTATATGTATCATTTTAAACTAATTAATTGGTATGGGGATTTCAGGATCACCAATACAATTCAAAAATTAATGTGATACTATAATGTATGTATCATAAAATAATGATATTTTATTTTATAATAATTATTTATATAGTCATTAGCTGTTTATAATATTTTTGATAGAAATATACAATTTTTAATAAACATTAATTTAAAACATTGTAATAGCCAATTAAAATTTTTACGCAGACACATTTTTATAGTTGCATTTTTTCAAGTCAATATGGCTGCATACGACGATCCCCTTAAACAAATTCTTCAAGTCCACAACAATGCAAAATGATTGGAAAACAACATTCCACATAACCAATCAACCACGACAATCCATTTTATGAAATATAAACCAAAGATATTCTGATAATTGAGATATTTGTAATGTCAATGATACAAAAAATGAGAAAAGTTGTTTCACATCATCTTGCAGTGAATCAACATATAGAAAGATCCATTCAATTACTAAAGCAAGAAATAATCTCGATGAGGAAAAAAAAACTCAAAAAAAAATTATTGAGCCCTAAATGAATAGCATTTGGTCATTGCACATTAAAATGTTGAAACTTAGTATTATTAACAAAAAAAGACCTTGTTAACCTCATTGTGCATAGAAATTCAAAGAAAATGATGTATGAAGACTTCACATCTTTAAAATATTCAACATAAAGTGATTGCAAACACTTAAAAACCTAGAGAAGCCGATTCAGTGAATATAAGAGAATTGTTAATGCATAAAGTAATAATATAGTATTCCAAATAACAAGTCAGCTAAAACTAGGTGATACCCCATAAATGCATGGAGTTGCAGGCCTAACCAAATGTACAAATATTAGTAATGATATAAAATAATCTTACATGATTACCAAAAAGGATAGCCTCTATCCTAAACTTAAACTGGAATGTTACATTAAACATGTTTTTCATTTAGAAGTTAAAAAGACAAACAAACTATATATAATGCTAGACTATATATACAATATTGGATCTTTGTAGAAGAATATTTTTTACTAATAAGATATTATCTGCTTTGTTCCATTTAATCTTTCAAATTTCAATTAGGAAAATATTTTACACATATCTTATAATCCACCATCTTGAATTGGACATTATAATTGTCATGTAAGAATTGAACTACTACACACATTGAAAAAACTTTACGGATAATGCATGCATAATTCTTACACCAAAAACTCTGAAATGCTGAAGAATTCACAAATTTAAGAAAAATATAATGCTGAAATGCATTTTGGTTTTTAAGAAAATTCTATTGTTGAAGCATGGTTTAAGGCCCTTTTTAATCACATATCAGTAAGTAATACACATTGAAGCCAAGAGAAAGGAAATGTTTTTTCTGAGTTCAGAAAAATTGCTTCCTTTTCCTCTGCCAACTACACAAAATGATTCATTGAAGCTCCAAAAATTTAGAAGATTATAAACATATTGTAAGGAAGTACACCTGTGTTTGTAACTTCCCTATCTATTTTCCTTTATTTGGCAAAGAATATTCTTGTTTATACAGGGTTCTCACTAACTCTAAAAGTAATCAAGTGTTTTACTGTCTAGATGTTAAATTTAATTAGGATTCAAAAAAATTTGTAGTGGTCATCCATGTGGTGGTTAAGCTCCAGATACATGAAAGAAGTGTGCTCCTAAGACATGAAAAATGTGGGAGCTAGAGATACAATATTGAACTAATCGCCAATTTAGATTTGTCAAATGGAAAATCGCTCAGAACCAAAGGTATGCATATCAGTGAAAGAGTTTAGAAAAATCTCATCCAAGGTCAAATCCACAAACCATTACCACAAAAAAATCCATTGATTTATTTCTCAAATAATATCTGAGTATATTATACACAAATATATCAATCAATAATAAATCCTCTATATCTCCAAAGCTTACATTTAGAGCTCCATCTCCATAGCTTCCATGCAAATACAATGAACAGGTCTTTTATATATAGACATGAAAGATCAATCCTAAGAGATCAAGCTAGGTGATCAATCATAACTAAGAGATCAAGTTAGAGATAATTCATAACTAAGTTATCAAGATAGAGATCAAACCTAGGACTAAGAGATACTTATCCCTAAAATATAGAAATAACTAAAAATTATCATTATAATATATAAGAGATAAATATGTAATATTTCATAATATATTAAATAATATAAATGAAATATCCATATAAGTGGATGGGAATGAATAAATACTTGGGTGAACATGAGCTTAGATAAATAACCTACTCTAATACTCCCCTCAAGTGAAGCTAAGGGCCAAAAATAATGTGGCATAACCATAGTATGAGTCTCGAAAATAAGGCTTAATTAGGTACTCATATATAATATATTCATGAAATAATATCTCATAAAGTTGAGAAAGGGAGTAAACCTATAGAAAAATAAAACTCCCCCCTAAAAGATAGAAATAAAGAAAAAAAATACATCCTGAAAACAAGGCCTAATGTGGTACCCATATAAAAAAAATGAGTAGTGTGAAGATAACTATCCCTATGGATGTTAATCCATCTTGATGAAATACATAGATGTCAAGTTGCTATAACCATAGAATCAAGGTATGAATGGTGCTAATTATGAGGATCATTGAATATGAATACATCACTCTATAATACCAAGTAAAATGATGAACTCAAGGAAACATTGCTTGAACACCCTCCATCAATGCTGGATTAGGAGAAGATGAAAATGAAATTATCTAAATAAGTAGACTAAAAATGGTGAGAAGTGAACACAAAGATTGGTGGGGATAACACACTCGTGTCACTATACAAAAATTTGTCAAGAATACCACTAAGACATAACAACCATTATATGGGTTCAGGTAAAAAATATGTCTGAATAAGATCTACATATACAAAAAAAAAAAATCTACAAAATGTAGATGAAATATCTTAAGAAGATGACCTTATAGATGGTGGAAGATACTAGCAACTAAAATACTAAAAGTTGCAAAAACTAAGTTTCACACACATAAAGGTAGACTAGGTTGTAAATACAAAACCCCCATGACACTTTATAATTTAGTGAATGTACAATATATCCCATACACAAAAATACCAAATGAAAATAAGAAAGATACTATATACACCAAAATAAATCTAAACAAGGAGACTATCAACCTATCAAAGAAGTAATTACAAATCATGAGAGTTACTCCAAAAATAAGAGAGAAAAGTGGGATAAAAATACAAGTGTCTCAAAACACATACTCAAACAATGAAAAACACCAGACTCTACCAAAAATATATATGTAAGTGTATAGATAAATGAGAATAAGTGAAATAATGTATTTTTATGAGGGGATCTTAACAATGGAAGAGAAATATTAGTAAAATCCTCACAAGTAATGATTATGCTACCATAAGTGATCTAAAATCTATCCCAAATCAAATAGGAATAATGAATGAAGATGCCTACATAGGAGTGGATGAAAAACCTCGCAACAGTAAAATGCAAGGTAACTTGTAAAGGGATGTTGAACTCAGCAAAAAATGTGTCTATTATTGCAATCAAAATGGTGAAATCAATGAAACATTTTTTTTTTGCTTATGAATGGGTTTGACCACCTACCAAAATGGGCCCCACCCTCTAGTCTTCAAAAAACAAGATCATAAAAAAGGCATGTGGCTAAGAAATAAAACAATACAATATCTCTTTATGTCTTTGAAATATAACATATTTTTTTAATAAAAAACAATCAAAAGATCATCCTAGGATATTGTTTTATAAAACAAATATGTAAAAAAAATCTTCATTACGATTTGTTTTTGAATACTATTGACAAGAAAAATGATAAAAAAAAATTAAATTCTGAATGAACTTGAAACTTTAAAAATGTTCTAAAATTTTGAGGACAAGGTGCACAAAACCTATAAATAATTTTGAATGATCAGTTATAGTTTTTGAAAATTAAATAAAGAGAAGTCATATTTTTTAGAATAGTACTACTCAGTAAAACTATGATAGCTTTTACAATTCATAATGAAATGTAAAATTTTAAATTTTTTTAGAAGTAGAAAACAAGGCTCATGAAACTCAGAACAATGTATGAGAAATCATCTATAGGTTTTTCAAAATTTAAAAAAATTAATTATTTTTAATAAAAAATAGATTTCCAAAAAGCTTATAGATCTTATCTTTGATATACAAATATGATAAAATTGGAGTTGATCGTGTCTTTCTTAGACAATATGGATACATTGATGAACTTTAATTTACTCCTTCAATCTCTAAAATTTACCAATAATAAAAAATATATAAAAAATTGGAAGTTCTCCCAAAAAAATAGAATTTTGTTTTGCACAACATGAAAGAGAATACTAGATGTTAAGGATAAGTGAATAGCTGAGTAATGGTTGTTGAAGACTGCTATGATATCACAGAAGAGTTTAGAAAAATCTCATCCATGGTCAAATCCATCGACTATTACCACATTAAAACTATTGATGCATTACTTAAATAATATCTTAGTCTGTTATAAACATATTCATTATACAATAATAGATTCTTAATATCTCCAAATATCTCATCTGAAGTTCTAGATCTATAACTTTTGTCTAAATACAATGAATGAACCTTGCATATATAAGCAAGGAAGATCAATCATAACTAAGAGATCAAGCTAGAAATCAAATATAAGACTAAGAGATAAGTATCCTTAAAGGATAGAAACAACTAGAAATTATCTTCATAATATCTAAGAGATAAATATGTACTATCTCATAATATATTAAATAAGATAAATTAAATATCCACATATAAGTGGGTGGGATAAATAAATACCCAGGTGAACATGAGCTAAGGTAAATAACCTATTCTAATAGTCATGAGCAAATATATATATATATATATATATATATATATATATATATATATATATTGTTAGTGGGCCTTTGGCCTGGTAACATAGTCACGAAAAAATTGGAATACCAATGTGTCATGTAGTATTCCATACCTTTTTCTTAGCATGCTATAAATTTTCTTTTCAAATACTTTGGTTAATTAGTTTTTGATCATTTTGAATTATTTTTACACTTGCATGCTTATCCTCTTGGCCAAGGTGGTTATTTGCATGAAGTATAAGATTTTTTTAAAAGATTACAGTAATTTTTTATTTATTTTATTTTTATTTTTTTTCTAAAATAAAGGAAAATTAGGAAAGTATTACTTATATATGATATCTCTCGTTAATTTACTTTAGGGATTGAAAAAAGGTTTGGCCCATTTCACCTAGATATGATTTTTTCACCTTTTAATTGCCACCCTTGGATTTATGTGTAGCACAATTTTTATGATAATGATAAGATAGAAAACTACACATACAATAAATACAATATTACATACTCAGGTCTAAATATTAGAGTTTATTTTTAAAAATGGACATAAAAAATCATGTCTCTAAGAGTCTTTAGATTAGGTTAATCATTAAGTGTGCAAGATGAACATTTTATTTTAAATCTATAATACAATGTATAAATATATGTGAGCACTTCACATTCCCAAAATATAAGAGGTGTATAGCAATGAAAATAAGGTTCCAATTGAGTATGTTGTAATTCTTTTGTTTATTTCACAATAAATAAATTGAATTCATTTAAAAGTATTGAAAATAATTAATTTTGTTGACCCATTGATCGTGTCAAACATTCCATAATACACTAAAATAAATAATACTAAATTTATTTTATTTGATCATTAATCTATTGATTTTAACATATACAGTCATGTCAAAGCTAAATGCATTTATTTGAACTACATATATATACATTACTCAAAATGTTTATGATATAGACTGTAAAAATATTTAATGTCTGAATCTCATTATTAATATTTTTTAAATTCTTTATTATTAGTTTTTGTGTACTATTTATTATTGTATTGAGATCATATATAAATTTAATCACTAATAATTATAGTTATAAAAATGGGAACTAGCCATTGGGAGATCCTTGTTTTATTATTTCTTTTGAAATAACTTTGTTTCCCTTGATTGTTTTGAATTTTTCATGTCTTGGATGTTTTTCTAGAATATAAGGGGAAAACCGTTTGAAGTATAGAGTAGGATACTCAAGCTTTGGTATTATCTCTCACAAGTATATTACTTTTGTCTCATTCTTAATTATTACATGGGTTGTATGTGAATCCTTCCCTAGGTTGATTGTAAATGTTTTATCGTGAAGATGTTAAATGAGAGATTGCATATGTATTTGTGTTGATAGTGATATCATTCTTTGATTGATATCAAAGGAATAAAACTATTGATAGAATATAACCATGTAGCTATTAAGAGTTGTAAATTGATCACATATAGGTCATGGTGAAGATGTACTTAGACCTTGCAACAAAGCTCAATCATGAAATGAAATACAAGGACTAAAACCCTTTTATCTATTTTAATCCAACATCTTTTTTATTAAATCTTTGAGCTATATGTGCACTGCTTTGTGGTAATATTTGTCAAATAGTGTTAGATATGTGACAATAAAGTTAAAAGATGGATCAATTTACAGTAAGATTTGTAGACCACTTCCCAACATGGGGTGGAGATAATGGCTTCTCATTAGTGTTAGAGGGGGTCAAATCCCTATTTATTGAAAGGCAAATTCCACCATATTCTATCGTTAGGAATGAAAATTCTAATGAAAATTTTACACTCTATATTTAGGATGCCAATTAGGTGTATTTATTTTTGTGGAGATCCAAAGTGACATCTAAAAAATTCATATGTAATTTGTTCATCTTAATAAAAGTTTGATATATTTCACCATGGATGTTTCGTTAGCTCTCTTAGGGTTTTACCATGTAAATATAGGGTTTTGTCTCTTGCATGTTTAGTATTTTGTCTATTTAAACTATATATGTTATTGAAAACTTGTATTCTAATATTAAACTTAATAGTTATTTGTTGATATGAAGCATTTATTTTCCTAACAAACGGTCAATAATAAAATCTATTTATATTCATGGTTATATAAATCTATTCAGTTTAGCCTTTAAGGATAGTAATTGACTATAAGTATATAATGTTTTTTTAAATTGAATTATTACTTCTTGTAGAGCCCCACAAGTTTTTGACACTTTTTGTCGAATAAGTAGCCTCATTTATTTTATCAATTTATATAAAACCCTTAAGGTTTTTTTTTTTTTTTTCCAAGGTACCAATCGACTGAGAAATGAAGTTTAGGTGTGGTGTATACATGGAGATGTCCCTGATTAAAAAGGCAAAGTATAAAAATGGTAATGTTATTTTATATATATGGAGATGTCCATATAAAAAAGGTGAGGTATATACATGGTGATGTCCTTATAATAGAATGTAAAATATTTGTTAGCCTTAAATTCATGTATATCTTCAGATATACTTCTGTAATGATAGATGACATGAAAATAAAGGAACAATGTTTTGTTATTTAACTATAGAAATAATAATGCCCCATTGAAGAATAGTCTACAAGGGTGACATCAATTATTGATTGATTGGTTAATGATACAAGGATACCATCACTTTTCAAAGTTAAAAACCTTTTTACTTTGTAAACCCAAAATCAAATAAAACATTAAGAAATTCATACCCTATGATTTCTCTATCCATTATTGTGTCCATATCTCAAGGGCTATTTGTTTTCACATATTGGATTATTTTATTTGTCTTGTATTTTCCATTTACTATTCAATCTAACAAATAGTGTCATAAATTTGTAATGTTTTGTGACATTTCTTCATTTTGCAACACTTTTATCAATTCAATGTATTTGTGAGAATAGTGACCACACATTATTGTTGGATAATGTGCATGGTTTGATAATATAATTACATTTCAATTTTCACAACATTAGCAATGTTTCCATCCATTTCTTAGATTGACTATAACAACTTAGTTGATTCATTTATTAACACCTTTTCTAAATTGCTAGGATCCAAATATTTGTTTTCTTAAAATTTTAAAATCTATATTTATATGGGTATATGCAAGGGACCAACTCCCCTTCCTAATATTTCTTCCTTGTTACTACACATATGTACATAGGTTTGTTCATACAAGTGTTTATCTTGTTCAATTTTCATACCTAATTGTCTTTATGCTACTTTTCTAGTATAAGGTAATATTCAGTATTATGTTGATGAGACACTCTATAATAAGCACAACATGTTTCCTAATGTGGATTTATTAGACAAATGAGAGTAATATCATTCATTTTTTTGCACATATAGCAGATTATTAGCTTCCTTTATTACATTGATCCCTGTCTGAGATATTAAATTACATTCCTTGGTTTTTGCCTTGTTTTTGAGAGGGTCCCCATCCTTATTATTTATTTTGATATCCTCTATGTTATCTTTAAGGAGAAGGAGGTGTTAAATGCTAATGATATCAATGTGGAGAAGGTGGAGTCCATCTTTGTTGATGTGAGTGGAGAATGGTTCTCATCTTACTTTATGTGGCATATTTGTATCTTGTGATACCTGATGTTATTGTTGTTAAGAATTCATGTCCTACCCTTCTCTTTATATTATTAGTGTATTAATCTTTACAGATTCATAAGCTTTGCATGTTGCCCCTTGACCATATTTTAACTATCCCACATACATGAGAAGTAGTAGTTGTCAAAATATATTTAGTATGTAAGTTTTGAGGCCCAATGAAGGCATCCATGAATATTATTGTATTGAGATTGTTCAAAGGAGGTTTCCCCTCAAAATGGCCTACAATCTAAAGGTTATTTTGGGTTATTTTTCAAAGTTCATTTCATTGTTCATTTGTTTTTTATAGTTCATAAATATGTGTACAAGTATCCTCACATTTGGTATCATAACACTTTTTTGACACGTGGGTAGATTTTTTTCAGTAGTGGATTTCTAAGATTTGCATCATTTATGGAAATATTTTTCCTTACCTCTATTTTATGCATATTCATTACATGTTCAAATAAGGGTAAATACCCTCTACATAACTGTGGGAAGTACTTTGGCATAATCCCCAAAATGCATTGTGAGAAGTACCATTGGAACATTGAAGTAGCTATCCCATTGAAGGGACCTACCAGAAAAAAGGTCAATGACCCCATACCAATTGACTAGTTTCCATCTATGAGGTAAACCAAAAGCTGTAGCTTAGGTGTAAATCCATGGCTAGATTTTTTAAAAAAAAGAGTACTCATTCAGACAAAATTAGTGGCTAGAGAGACTCCTTAAAAACCTTA
Source organism: Torreya grandis (assembly GCA_037957365.1). Lineage (NCBI taxonomy): Eukaryota > Viridiplantae > Streptophyta > Pinopsida > Cupressales > Taxaceae > Torreya > Torreya grandis. Next base: position 6,577,475 of record JARHVA010000073.1, on the reverse strand, counting down.
GTCAGTTGAACAGACATGGGGACCTATACCCAACATAACAATTTAATAAAACCAACAACAAAGTGATCACAGTTGATAAATGTTAGTCACCATGCACTTTGCAGATAGGATTTTGGTACGAGCAACCAAGTGGCAATCAATTTTTCAAGAGTAAAAAATTATGTTATTTCACCATATCTCTCCCTCTATAGTTTTGTTGACTCTCAAAATTCCATAGAACATCTAAAATTCCATTCTGAACAATTTTTTCATTGAGGGTCCATATCCAAATTCCACTTATATTAGCCAAAAATCTCAATTTTTATTTTTTCGGGTTTTGCCACAACTTTAATTTTTTTCCTCTTTTTTTGAAAGTTTTCCATTGTTATCAAAAAATAAGGAAATGGATTTTATTTATTATGAGTAATAGAGGAGAAATATATACATAAGAAAAGCACTAAAAATAGGAGAGAGATAAATAAACAACTAATACCTAAAATTAATGAAATAAAATAACCAGATAAACATCTACACTTACATTCCCCCCTTATTACATTATTTTTACAAATGTACCCCATAAAAAACTCAAATTTCACCTTTCCAAGGGATTTGGTGAGTATATCAACTATTTGTACATCTATTAGGTAGTACTGGAGCTAGATGTGGTGGTTTAAGACTTGCTCTCGAATGCAGTAACATTCGACCTCAATGTGTTTGGTTCTTTCATGAAAAATATGATTCTTCAAAATCATTAATACACCTTGATTGTCACAATGAAGGACAGGTGGCTTCTCTTCACTAATTCCCATATTAACTAGAATGTGACGTAGCCATATCACCTCGTATACAGCTCCACATACAGTGCAATACACTACATAAGTGCATGAGAGAGAAACAACAATTTACTTCTTAGTAATCCATGAGATCAGTCCAGGTCCATGGTAAAATATGTATCCTAACATTGACTTTATGTCATCAATAGATCTGGCATAGTCTGATTTGGTTTATCCCTGAAAGAAGAACTGAGAGTTCTTCTTGTATTCTAGACCATACTCAAGTATACCTCAGACATATCTCATAACATGCTTTGCTAAAACCTAGTGACGTTTCTTTGGCTCTTGAATTAATCTAGAGAGATAGCTCATAGTAAAACATATATTTGGTCTAGTGCAGGTCAAGTAGATGAGACTCCCAATGAGTTGTCTGTAGAGAGTTTCATCCACTTGAGGTAAGTCCTAGAATCAAGAAAGTTATAAAACATTCTCCATTGGTATTGAAATAGGTTTATAATCTAACATTCTATACTTTTCCATGACTCTCTTGGCATATTTTATTTGGGAGATAAAAAATTTATTATGTTTCTACCATATCTCCAAGCCAACACAATAATAGAGTAGCCCCAAATTAGTCATGTTGAAGGATTGTTTGAGGTCATTATTTATAATATCAACTTGATCTTCAGAACTTCTAGTGATCACAAGATCATCTACATACAAAAAAAGAATGATGATTTATGTCCCTACCTTATTTATGCACAAATTATAATATGAGGGGCTATTGGTAAAACCATGTTGCAAAAGGTGATCATCTATCTTTATTTACCATGCCTTAGGAGCTTATTTTAGTCTGTATAGTGATTTGATTAGATGACATACCTTTTTAGGATGATTTTCATCAACAAATCATTTCATTTGGGTCATGTATACTTCTTGTTTTATATCACCATTAAGGAAATAACTCTTGACATCCATTTTTTGAAGTTTCCATCCATTTTATGTTACTAATTCACAAACAACTTTGATGGTCTTGATCTTCACAGTGGGTGCAAAGGTTTATTTGTAGGCAATGCCTTCATTTTGAGCATATCCCTTTGCTACAAGTCATGATTTATGCTTGTAAATGGATCCATCTACCTTATATTTAGTTTTGAAAACCTATTTGCATCCTATGGGTTTCTTTCCTATAGGCAGATTGAGAAGTTCCCAAGTTCGATTCTGCATGAGTGAGTCATATTCAACATCCATAGTTTTTTTCCACTGAGATTGACTTAGTGCTTCTAGAACATTATCAAGTTTGGAGCTATCAACTACTATACTCATGAGTGCAAAATTTACCTCATTTATTAGTTGAATCCTCATTTTGACTCTGGATGAAGTATGGGAGTCTTTGATGATGATTTGTACCCTTTTCAAATGGGAACTCTATTACTAAAATGAATAACTACTTTGATGATGTGAAAAACTATGTGGTGGATTTTATAATTCTTCAAGATCAACATACAACTCCCCTTTCATCTCATATTTTCTATAATAAGTCTCCTCATCATCTAACTTAGAGAGTAATTGGTGAGAGGTGGTTGGTGTGGATTCTTTTTTATGCATCACCAAGTCAAAGGATGACTCATCAAAAACCACATCTCTACTTTCATAGTTTTTCTTTGTCTAAGGATCCTTGAGATGGTATGATTTCAAGGAAGTTATATAGCCCAATAGGATGCACAAGAGTGTATTTGGCTTGAATTTATTCCCCTTTTGAATTAGGACATGTATATGTGTTGTGAAAGCAAACACTTGTAGATGAGAAATCAATGGCTTTTTACCACTCCATACCTCTTCTAGAATTTTGTCTTTTAGAATCTTCATTGGTGCCCTATTGATAAGATAAATAACTATCTAGATTACTTATATCTAATATCATTTATATAGCTTTATTGTTGAAATCATGTAGTGAACCATTTTCATTACTGTGCGATTGCGTCACTCAATAATGCCATTCTATTGGGGTGTATAGAGAGTAGTCAATTTCTATTTGATTTCTTGTTAGTTCAAAAATGCCAATAATTTATTTGATGTAAATCCCCCCCTTGATTTGAGCTGAGGTGAAGAAGATGTTATCTAGTCTCCTTAACAACTTGATAATAGAAGACCTATAAAAGATGAAGGGCCTCACTCTTCTTCTTCTAGAAAAACAACCATGTCTTTTGAGAGTAGTCATCCATGAATAGTTGGAATTACTTGTATCTCAAAAATGAAGTAGGTAATGGTCCATTCAAATTGGTATGAATAACCTCCAAAAATTTCTTGGCATGAAAGAATCTTTCCTTAAATGAATATCTATTTTGTTTACCTGTAAGACATCTAGGTCAAATGGGCAAGGAACTAGACAACTTGGGAAGTCCATGTACCATCCCTTTTTAACTCAACTGGTTTAAATATTGAGCAAATAGGTGATCATAATGGTAGTGCTAGAGAGCAGTAAATTATACCATAGAGGCAGATCGAGCTACTGTAGAAGATGAAACAACATCTAAAGTAAATAATTTATTTTTCAAAAATGCTGTAGAAAGAACCGTACCTTTTTGTGATATCAATTAGGATTTGATGCCATTATCAACAAGAAACTCCACCTTCAGATGATGATAAAAAACAAATTGACTAATAAGAGGTTGGATGTCAATCTAAGAACATATAGTACCTTTGAGAGTACATTTTTGTGTTTTAAGATGAATGGTGGCTTGGCCTATTCCTTTTTCAACATACTCTTTATCATCAATGATTCTAACCTGATCTCTAGAGGGTTGGTCTGTCATTAAATCAAATAGCTTCCTATCATCGAACATGTGTTTAGTGGCACTTGAGTCTATCAACCAGATATTCCTTGTGGGTTGTGATGTCTAGGAGACTAGCACTAAGTTCTTATGTGTGTTATAATTATTTTCTTTAGGGGTCTCCTCATCAGATCCATCATCTTATTGAACTATGAGATGTCCCTTCTACTTCCACTAGTGGGGATGTATTTTCAATTTTGAGAATCTTCACACCTTGATGTGATTTTTTATTAGAATACCCTTGTTTTAGGCCATTATTATGTAGTTGTTTGTGTCATGAGTGTTGGTTCAATAGATGTCACACCACTTCTTTGACATTTATGATTTTTGATGTTGAGATAGTTGTTGATGTTATTTCTATGGCTACTTCTATAGAGGTCCATTACAATATTTCTGACCTTATTGCTACTTTAAGCTAAGAGCTTTATCTTGCAACTCATCTTGGACTAAGTTGATGGCTTCTTCTTGCTATAATAGATTCATGAGCTCTTCAAATAACATTGTCTACTTAGATAGATTCAACATCATGATGAACACTCTAAATGGGGAAGGGAGTGTTCTCAAGGTGATCTAGATCAAGATTTGGTCATCTATTATCTTACTGAGTGCTAACAATTCCATTCATAGCTCAAGTACCTGATGTAAAAATTCCTCAACTTTCTTGTCATACTCCATATAAAGTGTATGAATTCTCAACTATAGATGGAGGATCTTAGTCTTATTTTTTACCTCATATATAGTTTCTAATTTATCCCATGCTATCTTTGCTCTGTCTACATCCCTGACATGTAGTTATACATCATCAATGATGCTTAGCATAATCAACATCAAGTCTTTAGCATTAGTCATTTCATATTTTGTGAGCACATTGGGATTAGTAGGAACCTACATAGTCCTTGTCATGATGCCCTATAGTCCTCCAAACTGAAGGATGGTGCACATATTCATTTCCTAGGTGGCATAGTTTGGTCCTTTGAGAAGTTGGGTGTCCAATAGAAGTTATTTTGGAGTAAACATTATAAATAAAAATAAATTATTTTATTGATATGAAAGAGAATTAAAATTATTTTTACTCACTGGTTGGAAAATTGAGCTTGGAGATGAGCTTGATAATTATGAGCTAAGAGATGGGGATGCTTCTTGGGGCATTCAAACTCATCTTCATAATCTATGTTGTATCCAGCTTTGATTTATACTCATATTCTCCTTACTTATTATGTACATTGAATAAGAATTATTCTATAAATCCATCTCAGATTAACTCATTAAACTAAAGGTTTCCATAGTGATAGAGGACTTCTAACAAGGCAAAGTAGAAATTGGATCTCTCTTGAGCATCATGATAGTTTTCCATAGCCTACGACTCTCCTTGGTGGCTTTTAGAGATTCCAAAACTATCATTCACACTGGATATATGTGGAGGTCTCACTCACATCTCCTCTTGGCTTGCTAAGACCTTGGCTCACCACTACCATCTTTCTTGGTAGCATATGATAGTTTTTTTAATTTATTTTACTTCTGCAACATCCATGACACCTTGAATTTGTTGATAGCTATCAAGTGTTACGTTTATTTTTGCATGTCACAAATTTACTTAGGTTTAAATGCTCTTCTTACATATGATTTTTTTTTCTTTTTTTATCGCGTTCTAGTTTCAAATTAGTCTCTAGGCAATTAGCCTCTTTAAATTTAATGCAAACATCAATCCTCTATCACGCTTTGCTAAGTGTTGTTGTTCTATGTGATGGTGACTTATAGTCCTTTGGGGACCCTCAAAACTACCAATGACTACCTCTCTACGCTCACATCAAGTGGTGAAATCTTGTTTAAGATCATGATGACCACATTTAGTGATACTTTTACATTCAACATGGGTGTGAACAAGGCCACCATCTCTAGCATTGTCATTGATGACCAACCATTGGTGATTTTCACCATCAACAAGTATTACATCCTGAAGAGCTTTTCACCATTGTGCTTGCTCATGTTGTGTCAGTGCACCATCCCAAGAAGGTGTCAACAATTTGTAGGTGATGACCCTTCTCCCAAGCTTCACTAATTTTTGAAATTATTGCACCATGTAGGGAGTAGAACCTTCTTCATAGCTCTGATACCATAATTGTTTTTAGAAAATAAGGAACTAGATTTGATTTTTTATGAACAATAGAAGAGAAATATATACATAAGTGAAGCATTAAAAATAGGAGAGAGATCTAAAGGATCTAGGTAGAGTTCAAATGGTTTGGGTAGTTACAAACTAATATGTAAAAATAATGAAATGAAACAAAAATATAAACATCTACGCTTACACCCATAGTGTTCCTTTCCCTTTTATAATCCTTTGTCCCTTCCAGACAATTTTTCCAATTTTTTCATTATGATTTTTAAATTTCCCTTGTCTTCATCAATGCTAACTAGGAGGTGTCAAAAAATTAGTAAAATTACATTTACCCCTTCTGATTTAGCCCAAATAAAAAAAATCCTTACTAGCCATGTCTTATAATGTGTTTTTTTATCCCTTTCCAAAAAAAACATGTCATCATCTTGAAAATCTAGAGGTGATGACATCATGGACCATTGTACGAATACTTTTGGGCAATTAGATTGTTGATAACCCTCCACTTATCACCATTCCACTAACCAATGACACCAAGAGCAAAATATAATAGATCACAACCCAACCATTAGCATAATAGTGGCAGGCATACACGTATCATTTAAGGACATGTAGGTAAAGAACAAAGACACCACTATTAAGTATGAAAGAGAAAAAAATAGACATTTGTCATAATATTATGACTAAGCATTTGGGAACGTACAAAAGAAACCACATGGCATATAAAAACAACATAAATTGGTTTTATGGATTTTAAATGAAAAGACTAGGCAATGAAAATCAATGAAATCCATTGCAACCATTAAATCAAATGAAGTAATAAATTGATGTATTGAATTCTCAAAGTAAACATAACTAAATCCATATATTTTGAATTGTCAAATCTGATTAATTGCATTACTTTCAACAATCTGAGTGAAAGTTGTCAATCCATAATTCTCTTGTGATGAATATATTTATGACCTTTTATAGAATAAAGGATTTTCAAATCAGAGATTCAATGGTAGCCACATCCCATATTTATTTCCCCTTTGCATTATTTATTTCAAGTTTAACTTAATATGTTGATACAAAATTGATTTTGGCAGCCCTAGACCAGGATTTTAAGCATTATTATACCATTTTAGATACAATTGAGGTAGCACATCCCTACAAAGCAAAGGACTAGTTTCTTTATAACACAACAATGAGAGCACATGCCCAACTTGAATAAAAATGTAACTTAGGAATATGTATATAGGTATTACATTATTTTTATAATGTTCTTGAAGATGAATAATCTAAAATGTCAATCATAGAGCTTTCTATGAAACTAAGTAGTATAAATATAATTATGTACCTATGTTTCCAACCAATGAAAACAATTCAATTTTCTAATAAGTTTGGTATCAGAGCTAGGAGCAATAGTTAAGTGAAGAGAGGAAAGAGGAGCATAAGCACCAAGGTGAAGTTCAACATTGTAGATAGAGCCATTTTGATGTATCAACCAAAGGAGCAGCTAAAGAACATAGTTCTGTTCAATCATTTAAAGTGCCAACATAGTAAAAAGGTTGCTAAAATAAAATGAGCTATTTAGAAGTCTTGCCAACACTGATTAGCAGCTATTGGTGGAAGCTAAAATGTAGGTGGTGCACTAGCCAAAGAGAAAACTAGAAGAGGAGTGAAAATCTTCTAGAAGAGAAAATCATGTGATTTTAAGAAGGCGAGACACAATAATCTTGGCATCCAAACTGGTAATTTACTAGCATAGTCAAAGTTGAAAAAGAAATCCTAACCCAATCTCTAGTAAATAACTCTAATGGTAAATAACAAAAATAAAGACCATTAGAGTTATTTACGCACTTGTAGCACAAATTGGATGGTGACTTCAAAAAATGGACATCAAAAGTGATTTTATTAATGGTGATCTAAATAAATAAGTATACATGACCCAACCAAAATGATTTGTTGATGAAAAACATCCTAAAAAATTATGTCATCTCATCAAATCATTTTATAGACTAAAACAAGCTCTTAGGGCATCGTATACCAAAATAGATGATCACCTTTTGCAACATGGTTTTACTCATAGCCCCTTAGATTCTAACGTATACATAAATAAGGTAAGAATATATATCATCATTCTTGTTTTATATGCGGATGATCTAGTGATCACTGGAAGTTTAGAAGACCAGGTTGATATTTTGAAAAATGACCTCAAAAGATCCTTTGATATGACTAATTTGGGGCTACTACATTACTATTTTAGCTTAGAGATATGGCAAAAATTGAATCACATTTTTATCTCCCAGATAAAATATGCCAAGACACTCTTGTAAAAGTATAGATTGTCATATTGAAAGCCACTTTCAACACTGATGGAGAAAGGTTTACAAGTATCTTGATTCCAGGTTTCACCTCAAGTAGATGCAACTCTTTATAGATAACTCATTATGAGTCTCATATACTTCATCTACACCAGACTAGATATATGTTTTGTTGTGAGTTATCTCTCTATATTTATGAAAGAACTAAATAAATATCATTGGGTTATAGAAAAGCATGTTTTGAGATATGTTTAAGGTAGACTTGAGTATGGTCTCGAATACAAGAAGAATAATCAATTATTTTTGTAGGGATATATTAAATCAGAGTACACTAGATCTATTGATAATAGAAAGTCAATGTTAGCATACATATTTCATCTCAGATTTGGATGAATCTCATGGATTAGTAAGAAGCAAACTGTTGTTTCTTTCTCATCCACTGAGGTAGTGTATCGGACCACACATGGAGAATGTGTGAGGCGATAAGGTTACTTCACATACTAGATGATATGGGCTATATTTAAAATAAGCAAACCATAATTCATTTTGACAATCAAGGTGTGTTAAAACATGTAAAAAATTTTGTTTATCATGAAATAATGAAGCACATAAAGGTTAAATGTCACTACATTTGAGAGCAAGTTTTGAACCACCACATCCAGCTCCAATACTACCCTATAAATTCATAAATAGCAGATATACTCACCAAATCCCTTGAAAAGATGAATTTTAAACTATTTAGGGAGTATATTTGTAAAAATAATGTAATAAGGGGGTAATGACAACACAACAATAATAACACATACCCAACTAGAATAATAATGTAGCTTAGGAATAATTAGATAAGTATTACATTATTTTTAGAATGTTCTTGAAGCTTAATAATATATAATGTCGATCATAGAGCTTTTTAGAAAAATGACTAAGTAGTATAAATATAACTATGTACCTCTATTTCTAATCAATGTAAACAATTCAGTTTTCTAACATTGCTATCTTCATGCATAGATACACAAATGACCTGCTATCCATGAAATCAATGGGTCTCCATAATAAAATAGCCAATCCCAAGGCAATTACATGTATATACCTCTTGTTTAATTTATTTATGAATGGAAAAAATTATAGATAAAAATTGCACTTCAATCTAAGCAAAATTCTAGTTGTATATATCAGTGGCAATGCCTTTGAGAAGTGTTATAACCTTCTAGTGCCTGAGATAACATAGAAACAAGATATGGTGAACACATGGTTTATCAATAATAATATTAAAAATTAATTATAGGGATGGGTTAGTAACCCAAACAACTTTTCTTTCCATTGCCACACCTTCACCATTCCTATCATTATTTTCAAGTTGGGGTAACAATTGATATATCTCTTTTGAATAGAATATATGGTTTTTTGACCATTGCCTATGTCAATAAGATATGGGTTCCTTTGTTTTTTTGACCATTATTATGACATCCAAAAATTTCATAGAAATTGGAGAAATCACTATCTCCAACTTAATTATCATAATTAACAATATTGGAAGTTTTCCATATGGCAACTTCTATATGATGTCGTATGTAGTGGATGCTATAATTATGATGATCCACTCTCCATTTCAGGAACCCTAGAAAGAATCCATAGAGTATCGTTAGAACAAGATATGTGATGAATTTAACATTATCCATGTCCATAGGTTCATGAAGAACATGAAGAGGTTGACTAAAACTTTTTACCCTATGGTTTATCAAGCTATTTAGGAAAAAAAGATTCATACACTATTTGATCAAATAAAGAAGTTTTATAAAAATGGGTGACTACTAGTTATACCTAACATGCATAATAATCAAAATAGAGTGTACTAGTGTACACCATTTATACCTACCAAAGGTTTCACTTGATAAGGTTCATGAGTAAGAAATTACTTCTCACTTGGCATATATTGTGGACATTGAGTTAAGGAAGGAAAAATAGGC